>CM051256.1:44681975-44914475 GCA_027921565.1 Artemia sinica | reverse complement strand
GAAGATGGCTCATTTGAACTGAGATTATAAGTTCTTGTGGTCTTTTCAAATGGCCAAAAAGATTAAACCATGGAAAAGTGGTATTTTCTGTCATTGGCGACATCAAACTGAGATTTTACCACAAAGAGGACCAAATTGCTATTGATTGAAAATTGTGAGATAGTTAATCGATTAATAAGTGTCACGAACTGTTTACTGAGCTTCCCCCTTGCAGAGGAAGAAAATACAAATACGGAAATACACTAAATAAGCTCTTTTCCGGAACATTGCTGTGCAAACGTTCAATTACTACTTTAAGAGCCAGGTTTGAGGGGTGGTAGCTATCCTCGCATTTAGGCTCACTCTGTATATACTATGGAAAAAGAACATGAACCAAATTAAACACAAAAAACAAGTTTTCTCAAATGAATGTAAAGAGCAACATTAAAACGAACAGAAATTATTCCGTATATGGAGGGACCCCTCCTGAGCCCCTGGCTTTTTATGGTAAACTGTGACTTTTTGTCCCAATTCAGTAAAAAACGGCTGCTCAAACATAAGGGCCGTTGATGCGGAAAAAGAAGCATTCTTAAATCCCGATAAAGCTTTAGCGTAAAGAGCGAGGGTGCCCCCCCCCCATTTGCGGAATGGTAGTTTTTTATTAAATTTTTACAAAATAAAGCGATGACAGTAATTAGTTAGTACATGACGTATATAAATAGTACATGTCAATGTTACAAGTATTTAAGTTAGTACCTCCGGTATTTCGTTTTTTTATCCCTCAAAAAGTGACCTCCATGAGTATCACCCAGGGAGTTGCAGTTAATTAGTTATAAAGCATCGGATTAGAAAAAGGTCTGATTTCTCAATAAAACACTTACGCCTTATCATATGGAACGTACCAAAAGTTAGTTCTAAGGCAGTAGAATACCTACCTCAATTTAAAAAAAAAATTATTTTAAATGAAGAATTTTTTGCAGACTTGAATATTGAGAGAAAGGTTTACACATATTTGGATAGATTTGTTTCGTTCTGATTTTTTTTTTTTTTCGTTTGTCTCTTGTTGTTAGTCGTGCATTTATTCAGCTTGTCTGTTAATCGAGGACACCGTTTATTTTGTTTTCTTGCTTTGTGTAATTATTTAGTATAAAACTTGGAATGTTAGTTGCTGTGAGCAAGCAAAGCTCCAGCAATTTTTTCCTAACACAGTGATCTGTATTAAGAAATAGTTGATGTGTTGTGAATTATTGTGATAAATAAACAAAGTAAATAAACTACAAATATCTCTAACTGATCCTGATACAATAGAAGTATGACATGTCCGCATACACAAGGCTGGGTAAGAGGGAACTTGGAACCCATATGCAGTCTCTCACCTATGCAAATTACCAATCCTTGTATGATACTGATTTCAAAAAGTGTAGATTGACAAGGTGAGGCAGACTCCTCTAGTCATATAGCCATTAATTGTATTGAATGATTCCCAAATTCAGTGATATGCATTAGAATATATTTAATAGGTTATTTTACCATTAAAAATGACATTGATCTAATTTAGTCAGTAAATTAAGGCTGACTAATTAAAATTAATGTTCCCTAAAATATCGCAAAACGATTCTGATTGGAAATTATAACGTGTCTATATCTGGGGCAGAAACGGTCAGTCCGCAAGACCATAATTACGGCACTTAGTTATACAAATTATCAATCTTCGTATGATTCTCATTGCAACAAGGCGTAGTATTTCCAATTCTAAACCAAATCTATGAAACTTATTTTTCTTCAAATTTAGAACTTATCACTTCTCATGCTGTAGCTGTGAGAAATTAAATATAAACCAGAGCTGAACTTCGTTCGGGCAGAGGGGAATTCTGAAAAATATCCTTTCTTTGACTTTGTCAAACGGCATGGAACAAAATTCAGGCCGCTATTCCGCTCCTTTCGAACATGGACACGTCCTCTAGACATATTGATGCACCTTTAAAAAGCTTCTTTTTAAGTTGCTTATAAGAAAGCCAAGTATCGAGACAAATGATAGGATCATATAGAGAGGGTTTGTTGATCAGTTAAAGTAAGTGTCTACGAAACCAAATCTAACCGATAATTTATCTTCCCTGCAAAAATGTCTACGACTTCTCCAGGGCAGATTTAGATGTTCCAATGACACCGATTAGGGCTAAACCACTCAGCCTTTCTTATCCTGTTCAATATCTTGAGCCAGGCTGACTCTGGATTAGCCGTACTCTTAAACAACGTCACTAAAAATAATGCATAGCCGAATCATAATGATCGATTTTATCTTAGTCCATCTTTTTCACAAAGCCCAGTCAGACTTTAGTTTCAAAAGTCCGGTAAGAGTTCGTTTATTTTTCTCTGAGATTCCAGGCTCTGGATGACGAAGCATTGTACAAGTTGCATTTGTCTACTCCTGTCATCATACTATAGTTTCAGTTTTTGTGTTTTCTTAGTTCTCAGCAGATATTTTCGGGTTTTTATAGCTTATATGTTTTCCCCAATAGTTCTCAAATATTTCAGAAAAAATCCAGCTTCAGTTGCATCACTCATTTAGGAAAATGAGGTCAAGTGAAACATGGGCCAGCAACCGAAAAAGCTGGAGAAGCCTACCTTCCGTTTTATACTCCAAGCAATGTCACGCGGGTCTTTTAAAAACAAAGCAGATTGCTGCTGCTTCAACCACTTCCTTTTCTGCTGTAATGGAGTTTTGGTAATTATATTTTTAGATACTAGGTTATTTCCATTTCGGATTCAAGTCTGGTAGACAATTTTAACAAGCCTGAAGACGAATGGCCAAATTTTTCAAGGCATACCAGAGTATCCATAGATATAGGTGAGCTTAAACGCCTTTTCCATCTACATTAATAAATTATCTTAAATTGAAGAAGCATATAGTGCGCTTTGACCATAATGATTGAGCCAGAACTAGAAAACATCTCATCAATAGAATACAAATCAAATGACGAAATGTAGTCCTTAAAAAAGAAGAAGAAGAAGAAGATACCGACTATATTCATGAAACATTATGAACTCAAAGTTATCAATATCTTAGGTAGTCACATCCAAAAGGTTCGTAATAGAACTGCTCCTGACCCATTAATTTGACTATTAATAATCTGCTATTTCAGAAATTCAGGCTTAAAAACTGATTGAAAAATTTAAAAATACTAAGAACTTAATTGGATGTCAGAAATTATATTCATTTTCATCAGTGGCAATAGCTAGAAAGTCCACAAACAAATTACTGCGACTTATTAAAAGGGCTGTACATTTTTTCTCTTCATCAACTGTAATTGATTCAAAGTCTAAATTGATTGTATTCGAAGCATACGTTACAACACCACAGGGGGAGGGATCACCTCTCACAAATGAATAGTTTGTAGAAAATTTCAATAAATTACGTTAATTATCTTAGAGATTCAGAGTAGCCTTTTGTACCAGCCATGGACGATCTCGAGCCGCCTCACATTGGGTAGATATTACTCTATAGATGCGACTTGTGACACACCTGCGGTGTTTTGCTGATCTTGAAAGTTCAGGAGGGTCATACCCCCCCCCCCCCCCCCTTGTGTATCCTGAGTGAAAATTAATGCTTTTATTTTCGAGTATTTACATACTTTTATATCTAAGAAAGCTGCGTGATCCGTCCAAGGAACCATCACTTGATTTATTTGATTCCATGAAAAGAGTTTGTATTCCAATAAGGACCCTTTCAAGCAAGGGACTATAAAAATAAGACTTGCTATTACAAGCAGAGTGCTACAAACTCATCATACTTTCAGACTCCCTTGTGTAAAATCTAAATATATTCTAAATCCAGCGAATTACTTAGTATACCGCACCAGTTTTATAAAGAAGTCTATTAATTAGAAAAATACATTAATAGACCTTTCGAACTCGGAAGCCTTAGGCTGCAGCCAAGCATGTATGTACGCAGGGTCGTTTCCTGGGTTGGTGGCACCAGGGGGGAAAATTAGTTATGCCCCCGGCTCGGGGGGGGGGGGGGGTAATAGCTCCCCCCATAAATAAAAAAACAGAAATCCCAGCCATTTCATCCCCAGCCCCGGTTGCCATCCTCCTTTAAACGGCCCTGTATGCACGACGTTTCATGGAAGGGCAAGGAGACGTAAAACTCTTCGAGATTTCCTTGGAGCTCCCTGCGGATAGCCGGCGTTAGTTAAATAATGCTGGAAGAAGAAGATCCAGAACATTAGACTGATGGAATAACTTCGTTTGTTAGCGGTTTACAAACCTCAAGTTGGTAAAATGACGGAAATGAAGTCAAAGCATCTATCCTAGCATTACTTTTCTTATATACAAAAGGCCGCATGCAAAATAGTGCATAAAAGTTTGATTATCACGTCTTAGAGAGTTCAGGAGTTCAAGCTTTAGTTGGAAGAAAAGAATTAACGCTTTTTTTTTTACAAACTTTCAAGAATCGTAAAATTTACTCGATTGTCGATACTATTCCGATCTTTTGAAAAACCACAATCGTCACGATTCCGATTCATTAAATTAAATGACTTCGATTAAATGACCGTTTGCGGTAAAAAAAGAAAGAAAAATAAATAAATAAAACAGATTCTCACCTCCACAAGCAGCTGACAGGAGGTGGACCTGGTGTGAATCCGGCGAAAGAATTTCGTTGAAGAGCTTCTTTGAGCTGGAATACGTCCAAAAATAAATCGCTCTCGAGGGGGCAACACCCAGCAGTGTTGGACCAAGGCCCTTGAAGAGTGCCTGTGGCCCCTCTTGGCTGATAATATGCCTAAAAAAGACAAGCACTTGTTTTTTGAGCTCTATGCTTAAGAGAAAACATCGTTCATTTTCCTAGGACGCAATAAGAAAACTAACTAGCCAGGATTAGTCGCAATTTTCAACGCACTAACAATGTTCTGTCTTCATCCTATCCATTATGACAACAACTACTGTTCCAACAAGCTACATCTGCAATGGCGAGGGGGGGGGGGTCTGAGGGTCCGTACCCCTTTCCTAAAATTGTTTGGCAATTGTTCGTACCATTTAACATGTTTTCAGCATAATTTGCCTTTTGACACCGCCCAGATAAATAAATTCCTGAGTTATATACCTGATTCGAATGAACAAATAAATAGGTCTAACTGAATACTTTATTAGATTCTTTATCCTTAGAGTTAGTTCAGACGTTTGGGGAAACCGCATGGGATTTCCTATAGAGAGGATAGGGAGAATGTTCGCACGCATCCGACCTGCAAATATTGGCAAAATATTCAAACATCAGAAGTCATGACTGAAGATACAGATTTGGAAGTTGCTTTTTTAGCTTGTAGAGATTTCTTGTAGTCTGAACTTGAAGTATCATACAAAAGTTGATAATGCTGTACAAGGGCAATCAATTGGGTATTTTATGATGCCTGACAATCGGCATGTTTTTTCAAATTTCAAAGTACCGCCACAAATTCCCAATCACTTCAGCCCTCCGTACGGAAAAGCTAGAAAAAAGTCTAAACCATACTCCGAATGGGAATTACGAATCTCCCTATCGAAATTCCCATAGGAAGAATGGGAATTCCCAGACGTCTGAACTAACTCTTATATGTTTCTACTTTCTTCAGCAAGAACATCATTGACCAAGTTTGGATAGTTCGAGACCGATTAAATAGACAAGTAATTTTAGCAAGAAAAGGAAATCTGAACTCAATTGTACATTGAAACTTACGCAGAATTCTGAAAAACAAGTATTTTACTGAAAACAGAGCTTAATTGAGTTGTTTAACAAAATTTAAATTATATACCAAAGGTCACCAGTATTATAGCCGGTAAAAGACCATTCAGAGCCTCATAAATTAGTCTTTTCTTTTCAGCCGATTTTTTAATAGCTTTACTGCTTCTAACATAACATCCTGTTTAAGGAGCAATGCAGCTCAATAGTAACCGAAACTCTAAAAAACAGAGCTTTGATAACAAAAGAATCGATTTTTTATGTTGATTAAATAAATAAAAAAACAAGTTTTTTCAACTGAAAGCAAGGAGCAACATTAGAACTTAAAACGAACAGAAATTGTTTCGTGTATGAAGGGGATTGCCCCCTCCTCTACACCTCGCTCTTTACGCTAAAATGTTTTAGTACTTTAAAAAAGCTTCCTATTGTTCTAATTAAACGACCCTTGTGTTTCAGGATTCGTTCTAAATGAATTCGGACAAAATTCAAACTCTAGCGTAAAGAGCGAGGTGATGAGGAGGGGGCAATCCCTTTCATACACGTAATAATTTCTGTTCGTTTTGAGTTCTAATGTTGCTCCCATCCTTTCAGTAGAAAAACTAGTTTTTTTTTTAAATTTAACTTCTGATTGTTTTTAAGTAATGCCAGGAAATCTGGCCCCACCTCCACGGAGAAATCCCCCTCTCTATGGATATATCCTCTAGGCAATTCAATCCCGGTGAAAATTTACCCCGGACAATTACCCTTAGCAACTCCACGTGTAAAATTGAAACGGAAAAAGAAGGCAAGACATTTAAAACGTATTGTGTATAGGAATTCTGGCAAATTCCCCCAGTGTATATTTTCCCTGACAAGCTCACCCCCTGGAAACTTCCCTCCCCATAGACAAATCCCCGTGGAAAAACCAAAGCAAAATTCCCCCTTGCCCGAAAATGTATACAACCTTCACAATAACAAATACTATGTGTAAAAAATGAGCAAATTTTATGACTTAAAGACCTTTACCCTGGGGCGGTGGGTGGGTGGGGGGGGGGTCATATAAAATTCAAAGGCATAGATATTGGGCCTTTCAACTACGATGAGCAAACTGGCTATCTCAAAATTTTGATCTGACGACTTTTGGAAAAAAGGGGCGGGGAGGGGGCCAGGCTGCCCTCCAATCTTTTTGGTCACTCAAAAAGGGCACTAGAACTTTCAATTTCCGTTCGAACGAACCCTCTCACGATATCCTAGGACCACTGGATCGATACGATCAACCCCTGAAAAAAAACATCCATGATCTTTCTTCTGGCAAAAAAAAAAATGCAAAATTCCACATTTTTGCAGATAGGAGCTTGAAACCATTACAGTAGGGTTTCCTGACACGCTGAATCTGATGGTGTGATTTTCATTCAGATTCTAATATTTTTAGGGGTTGTTTCCCCTTTTTTTCGAAAATCAGGCAAATTTTCTCAGGCTCGAAGCCTTTAATCAGTAAGACTAAACTTAATTAAACTTGTACATTTAAAATCAGCATAATAAGCCAATTCTTTTGATATATCTATTGGTATAAAATTTCCGTTACTTTTTAGAGATTCGGTTACTATTGAGCCGGGACCCTCCTTACTTACAGTTTGAAACCACGAAATGTTTAATTACAAATATATAAAGTTTATTAAGTTTAGTGCTACACATAAAAAACACATAATGTTACACATATATGTAAAAATGTGGAATTTTGTAAATTTTGCCAGAAGATAGATCACGGATGCGTGTTTATTTTATTTTTTTTTTTTTTTTTTCAGGGGTGATCGTATCAAGCCAATGATTCTAGAAGATCGGGAGAGGGCACAAAGTTTTTTTCAACTGAAAGTAAGGAGCAGCATTAAAACATAAAAACGAACGGAAATTGTTCCTTAAATTATTAGTATTATTTATTGAAAGCCCGTCTTCATTCCAAAATAAAATGACGTAGCACTACGAAATAAACAAAAATAAAAGCAAAGTAAAAGAGCACTATACTTTCTAGGACGGAAGACAATAAAAAAAAAGAAACAAAAAAAATACAAAAAGAAAGAAGAACACAAGCACTTGTAACAAAAGCGAGAAAGAAGAGCTACAACAGCGTAACTTATGGTAGACGGAGTTGTTTCCAAGCATGGTTTGAAATCTGGTTGTGTTTTTCTATATAAGTTTAGCAACAGCTATAGCAGGATCTACTATATGAACACTTTTGATGAGCTTTGAACTGCACGTCCAAATTGAGTATCTCAGTAGATGTTTTGCGAAACAGAAGAAAGTGGAACAGATTTTTAATTTATCAGTGTGTTTAAGAATTATCCAGAAGGGTGCAATGTAGAGGGTGTGGGGGAGAGAAACAGTGTTATATAGCATTGACAGATGACGGGGATTAAAACGAAGCTTAGCAGAGACTCTGCCCGTCCCCCCTTTTTTGGCCGTCCTAGCCGAGGGGATTGGTGCGCTGGATTTAGAATTCTTTGTCCGAGAGGGCGAGGGTTTAAATCCTAGTGTATCCAATTATTTGGTTTGAGACGGGGTTCAGTGGCGTGACTCTGTAAGCTCAGCCAGAGTCGACCCAGCTCTAAATGGGTACCTGGAGAAATCTGGGGAAGGTAAGCAGGAAGGGTGTGCGAAAACACAGGATGGTTGGCCCCAAGCCCCCGTTGCCCCTCCTGGCTGAAGGGCCCAAGAAACGAAGATCAGCACCACCGGTAGGGACTGTAAAGTCCAATGCCGTATTCTTTACCTTTACCTTTAGCAGAGACTATGGAAGCATATCAATCTGATATGCAGCGTTTTATGTGCTCTGTTAGGAAATGACGAGCGTGAGAAATTGAATTTCCAATGGGAAGGCAGAGATAAACAATTTAGACAGATGAGCGGATCCTTAAACTTCAAAGTGTAATCTCACCAGGAAGTGGGCCTTTCCATTTAAAAAGGACTACGTTGTTTTTTTCAGTGTTGAATTCAAGACCATATTCCAATTATTCTGTTCGCAGTTTTTGGAATGTTTCAGAAATTTTGTCTAAAGTTTGGCTGAGGTTAAAAATGTCATCAGCTTAAGTGACTAAGGAGATATTGGGGCCAGAAAGAACCCAAGACATTTGACACCCGTGTTGAGTTTTCGAGGAGATAATTATTAAAATGACAAGGTGAGGCAATATGAGGGGTTTTTCCCCCTCCTCAATACCTCACCCTTACGCTATAGTTCTACTTTTTATCCCAATTATTTAAGAGCAATTCCTAAAACATAGGGGTCATTTTAATAAGAATAAGAAGCTTATTTTTTAAATTCTATAGATGTATCTGTCTCCTGAGGCAGCTTTCCAATATTCATGATAAAGCAAGAAATCTTTTCATGAAAACTAGCCTACCAGTAGCTAAATTGCAGCTTGATTTTAAATCCCTTTGTGCTCTTTATTGTGCATCTTCTGTTTCATTACTCCAAGTGAGTCTTCCCATGACCATTAGATGTACACCTCTTATTTGTATGAAACTAAAAATCATTTTACTCCCTCAGTACAACCTGACTTAAATTTCTTAACTACTTGTCACATTATGGGGTATGAGCTGAAATTAAAAATATATTACCTGGGCTTTGATTTATTCTTCTTCCTTTTGTGCCTCTTTTTCTAGTTGTTATTATTAAGCACCTTTAAAGTGCCAGAAGTTGGACCTGTTATATTCCATGCAGTTTTACCCCACAATGATGATGTAATTTGCCGACTTTATTTTGACATGTTTTTTTTAAATAATTTATCATAATATCCTAAATACAAAAAAAGTATACTGTCATGGGACCAATGGGTTTTTACCCATTCACTTTGAACAGTATTCCTGGAAAGGATTTCAGGTGTATGGAATTGGCTACTAATGAAAACTACTACAATATTATTTTAGGTATCAAAGAACAGAAATAGAAAAAGAAAGCTTTTACTATTTTTCAAAGCATTCACGTTCTCCAAGCTCAATAATAGTCAAATAGACAAAAGCTATTCTTAGAAGTTAAGATCGATTTTGTTTAGAGGTAATTTACTATCTGTGCTTATGAAAGGACATGAGCATTGGAGCAAACCAAAGAATGCAGAGAAAAGACGGCTTCCACTGATCCAATAGTTGTAAATAGAGCAACATGCCTGCTCAATCTCTGGAGAAGAAGACAAAGATTGCTGGACTTAATGGAATGAATTTTGGCCCTTGGCTTAAAGTAAATTGAATTGGAGGTCTGCCATTGCTGACTGGCACAGGTTGGGCACTCCCTATGCCTTCAGACACAGGGGGACCCTAGTAAGTAAGTCTTTAGGTGAAATGGGAAAATCAAGAGCATTACACTTTACCAAGACAAAATTTGTATTGTAGAAAGGTCAGCAACAGGGGAAGGAGGAGGGCTCCCTTTTCCCACTGGTATTTGATACTTATGCTCCTTCTCCTAGAGCTCTGAACATGTTAGCCTCACTGCCAATAGCCAGTCATTGTTATCTTCCAAGTCTAAACTTATTAGTATCTATTCAAACCTTTATCAAGTTAAATGTAGTATTACAAACTTACTTGATGCATGATGCAAGTCCCATCCTCTGTTTGACAAGGGAGACCTCTGTGAATACCTCCGCTGGCGACTGCATCCCTTGCAGCTTGTACCCAGATTGAAAAAAAACTGAAGTCTTGTTTTTAAAGCCTGGACATTCAGTAGAGACATTTCCTGCTGTAATACCAGGGAATGAAAGGACATTTTGAGGCAATGTTAAAACAGTCTGAAATGGCCTCTTCAAAATGTTCACTGAGATTGTTTTCACTTTCTTCTTTTCAACATATTCACTTGAACCAGACGATTGTAGTCGAGTTTTAACCACTTCTAAAGGACAAGTAAGGATTGCCCCAATAGTTCCAGCAACACTACAGCAACAAAAAAGCTTGTTTTTAATTGGGTTTGACATTGAGAAAAACAAAAATAAAGAAAACAACATTGCATGATTGAAATAAAAAGTCATTTGTTAGGAAATGGAGAAAACTATTTCTTTCTTACTAATATCAATAAGTGAGGTATGCAAAGGTTTGTAATAACACATCAGGCATTCAGAAATGGAGAATCTTTCTTATGAATATCAATAAATGAGGTATGTGTAAGTCTGCAATGACACATGAGATGTGTCATTGACTTCTTTTAATAGAATATACTTGTATATATTTTTGAAGATACTAGTTTAGAGTAAGACATTTACCAGCTGAAGATTACAAAAAGAGGATTGAAATTATGTCAAAAGACAATGAACTATGAAATTGACAATGAAGGACAGAGTATTTGAAACTAGGAAAAATCGCAGCTATATGACTACTGTTAATTCCCTTTGTTCACATGCACTGACTGGTTATTTTCTTTTAGATATGTGGCTTCCAATAAAAAAAATACAAAAACGTCCAGGTTTTTACTAAGAGTTTTAGATCCTTGCCTGAAGAGAGACACAAACAGACAAAATAAAAAAAAAACATTACAAAAAAACAAACTTTTCATTGACTTGCAAACGAGGGGCAAAAAAGCTAAAAAAAAAGGGACAATCATTCTCAGAACTATTTAACTACCATGGTAGCACTGAGGCAAATGAAAAGTGAGGGGGTTTAGTTATAAAAAGAACAAACATGCTTGAAATTAAATAGTGCTAACTCTCATTGCTGTCAACTATTTTTCACCTTTTTCCAAAGTATGGGATGTCTTTTGAACAACCTAATTGTAGGGAGGGGAGAGGCTAATTCCAAATTTTCACCTTCCAATTTCAATGTTGGTGTTGTGTCATCCTTGTTACCCTTGCCAGTTTTGTTTCTCATGTCAATCCAATATGGTTTTAAGAAGTGCTCTTATATTAGAAATTCAGTTTGCATTCTCTAAATCCCATAACAATACTATAGTATAATCTCCCCTTTACTGCAAAATATATGGGTATGCACAGGTCTAACCTTCTAAGGGAAGGGATATTGCTATAAGAACAATTTTTCCAGAAGGACTGAAAATTTTATAAAAATAAATTCTTTAAAATGGTGCCTTTCAGACAGGGAATACTTCCGGATCAAGGGAGGGGAAATCCAGAGTTTTGTATCCATTTTTTGATTGGTCTTCTAGGAGTTATTATGTAATCAAAAGTACAAAAACCCTCTTACCCATCAAGTGACCCTTAGTCTTAAAAACCTATCTCTGTTCTACCTGCTCTCAGTAAAGTCCTTGAAAGGATCTTTCTATCAAGAATAGAATTTTTTGCTGAAATTAATAATCTCCTTTCAAAAGAACAAACAGCATTCAGAAAAGGATATAGCACCATGGACAACATTACCTACCTGGAAACTGAGGTTAGTAACACCCTTAAAAGCAGACATTTCAATATGGCTGTCCTGCTTGACTGGTCTGATGCCTATAGTATTTTGACTAGATTCATTTTTAAAATAACTTCATAAATTGAAACAATATTTAAATTTCCATTGTTCCTATTAATTGAAAAATTTCTAATTACATTTTCATTTCTCTGGCTTCCCTAACTCATTGCATAAAACCTTTATTGTAAGAAATTAATTAAAAATAACTTTTTACACAAAATAAGTTTTTCAAAAAACAGCAAAGAACTCCATTAAACCAAAAATGAAAAAAAACAGAATCAAGCATACAACTACCACAAACCAGTATCAATATATAAATGAAACCAAAAACAAATAGAAATTAAAATAAATAACAGAGTCAAACTCAAAACGAGCAGAAATTAATATAATTAGGATTCTAAACCCCATGCTTTCTAAAAGCCAGAAAATAATTTGTACTTTACTGAAAAAAATTCAGGTGAATTTACTGAAAAAAAATGTGCATTGTCAGTTTAATATACATATGCTGATATTTATTCCTTAGAATCTTAATTTTGATTTCTTAAAGTTATAAAAATGAAAGCATTTAAAAGGATTTTATCAGTAAAGTACAAATTATGTTGCATGGAAGCATAATTATATGGCATGGAAGGGGTGTTAGTTGCCTTCTAACCACTTTTGACTATTAAAAAGGCACTACCCATTCCAATCAAATGAGCTCTTTTCAAAGTTTCTATGACAACTCCTTAGATACAAAGTGCCCTGATCTAGAAAAAAAAAAGAAAAGGCACTAGCCCTTTCAACTTCCGATCAAATGAGCCCTTTTTGAAGTTTCTACAACAAAACTTTCTATAAAAACCTTATATGCCCCCAAGGCATAACTTACAACCCTTGCCCTGAGGACTCAGAGGGGGGTTATCATCCTCAAAGACCTAATTTCCAGAACTTTCAACTACATTGAACAAAATGGTTATCTAAAAACTTTGATTGGATATGTTTGGGGAAATGGTGGGCATGAGAGGGGCTTTAGTTGCCCTTCAATCACTTTTGACTATTCAAAAGGGCATTAGCCCTTTTAATTTCCAATTGAATGAGCCCTATTTGAAGTTTCTACAACATCACTTTCTATAAAAACCTTATATGCCCCCAGGGCACAACTTACAACCCTTGCCCTGAGGGCTGTGGGGGGGGGGTCATCCTCAAAGACCTAATTTCTGAAACTTCTGACTACATTGAACAAAATGGGTATCTAAAAATTTTGATTGAATGTGCTTGGGGAAAAGGTGGCTGTGAGAGGGGGGTTAGCTGCCCTTAAATCACTTCTGACTATTTAAAAGGGTACTAGTCCTTCAAATTTTCAATCAAATGAGCCCTTTTTTCAAGTTTCTATGACAAAGCTTTCAATAAAAACCTTATATGTCCCCCAGGGTATAACTTATAACCCTTGCCCTAAAGACTGTAGGGGGAAAGTCCTGCTCAGATATAATTTCCAGAACTTTCAACTGCATTGAACAAAATGGCTGCCTCAAAATTTTGATTGGATGTGTTTGGGGAAATGGTGGACATGAACAGGTGTTAATTGCTTTCCAATCACTTTCAACTATTAAAAAGGGCACTAGCCATTTCAATTTCCAATTGAGAGCCCTTTTTGAAGTTTCTACAACAATGCTTTCTTTAAAATGTTGCTTTCTATAAATGAGAAATGGTGGGCATGAGAGGGGGGTAATTACTCTCTGCTCACTTTTGACTATTAAAAAGGGCAATTTCAATTTCTAATCAAATGAGCCCTTTTTTAAATTTCTACAACAACTTTCCATATAAACTGTGTATGCCCTCAGGGCATAACTTACAACCCTTGCCCTGAGGGCTATGGGGGGTTGTCATCCTCAAAAACCTATTTTCCAGAACTTTCAACTATGTTGAACAAAATGCCTATCTCAAAATTTTGATTGGATATGTTTGAGGAAAAGATAGACATGAGAGGAGGGTTAGTTGCCCTCCCATCACTTTTGACCATTAAAAAGGGCACTAGCCCTTTTTAATGGTCTTTCCATTAAATTTGATTTCCAATCAAATGAGCCCTTTTTGAAGTTTCTTCAACAAAGCTTTCCATAAAAACCTTATATGCCCTCAGGGCATAACTTACAACCCTTGCCCTGAGGGCTGTGGGGGGAGTGTCCTCCTCAAAGACATAATTTCTATATGGAAATCAACTGCCATGTTGAACAAAATGGCTATCTCAGAATTTTGATTGGATGTGTTTGGGGAAATGGTGAGGGTGGAAGGGGTGTTAGTTGCCTTCCAATCACTTTTGACTATTAAAAAGGGCATTAGCAATTCCAATTTCCAATCAAATGACCCCTTTTCGAAGTTTCTATGACAACTCCTTTGATACAAAGTGCTCTGGTCGAAGGAAAAAATAATACATTGTGCCAACATTGTTGTTTACTTAGGCAGGGTGATTGCACTGCCTATGATGACTGTTGCTCCCTCAAACTGTACCAAATGGTCTGGATGTTGAAAATTATGTTCTGCTTAAGCCAAAGACAAAGTTTCCGGACATTTTCTTGAGACCATTATCTATTGAATTGTGGTTAGCTGCACCCCCTGAAAACACTATCTACTACCACTAGAAACTCACTGTATCACCAAGTCACAAGAGGCCAACACAATTACACATGCTTTTCCTCTATCCCAATATATTCAAAGCCTCCTTCTTTACACCATCTCAAGAAGTTCCCATTTCCCTTAAATCTTTCTTTACAACATGCTCCATCCCCCATTTAGGGATAACCAACTTTTTGTTTGGTCCAAGATGGTTGGAAGACAATGACAGTCATTGGCAATCTGTACCCTTTATCTGCAAAACTGTCCTAGCAATATAATCCTCTCTCACAATATATCAGTAGAAAGCAGGATTGAGCCTGTTTTTTGTACAGCTTACTATTTGATATATTGTCACTCAGTTGGGTACCAAAAACAATCTGTAGGCAATTTCTCTGGAAAACATCTAGTAACTCCTCTTCCATTTTTCAGAGTTCCCATACTTAGGAACCATACTTGACCAATGTAATCAGTGTAGCTTCCAATATTCAAATTTTGGTTTACAGACTTATCTTCCTATTCATCCAAACTTTTTTCAGCTATGAAAAAACACCCTTGACCTTGGCCATTCTACTGTTTAACATCTTCATGATATTCACTGTCTTGACTAACAATACTACCTAGTTAAGTGAAGCTCTTCATTGGATCAATACCCAATATCACCTTTTCACCATCACTTTTTCCTAGTCTTAGCAACTTAGTGTAGAATTCTAGACAGCCAACTTTTTGCTATCTTGAAAAGGGGTTAAGTTAGGAAAATGAAACTTTCAGGGATGAGTCCCTGTACAGACTAAAGTATGTCCTGGGAAGGTATTTGGCAGAACCTACATCTACTCCTTCTCCCTCTAGAGGGCAGCAACCTTTAAAAATCTTTAAGGTTTCAAAGATCTGCAAATAGGATAAAAAACCAGTATCCAATTGAGCAAAATTATGTAAAACTAAAACCCTCACACCTTGTTACCAAAGAAAAATTGAGAAGAATTGTATATATTAATGAATATCTAAAAATCAAAGCTATTCATCAATATTGTTATTATTAATATTATTTAAGATCAAACACTTGAAATTATTAGTTTATTGACTTACCTACAAAAACCTCTTTTTGGAAATATTAACTATCCAATTTTGATGTATATATCCTTTCAGTGTTTCACTTTAATTCACATATTAACCAAAAGCTGATTTTCTTTTGATTCTAAAAATGTAACTTTATTGCTTGAAATTTATTCTATAAATTAGAAATATTAAATCTTTTTTTTCTAATTGCTTGGCAAAACAGATACCAAATTTTTAATTTATGCTGACAAATTCTTGGTGAAAAATTCACCAAGAAGCCAGTGCTCTTGATGCAAACCTCACACTGCATCATGCTGTAGTAAAATGTGGGTGGTCAAAACACCCATCCCTATTTTTCTGGAATGGCAAAGAAAAGCAGTCTTTTACTCTACATTTCCTAAATTTAGAAAAAAAAACATTTATATAACTTAAAATTCTACTCAAATAACAGGAATTGCATTATCAGAACTAAAACCAGAGAAAAAGAAAGCAATGGCTGAAAATCAAGGTACAATGTTGTTTTGTTAAAATTTCAATAGATAACCTGTCAAATAGACAAATTTATAAGACTTGGAAATCAGAAGAGGGACAACATAGAAGCTTGGCAATAGCTTACCAGAGTATTTTTTTGGCCCTGACTTCAATAGGCTACTGAAAGTTCTATTTTCTTCACCTAACCCCTTTCCAAGATAGCAAAAACTAGCTAAACTAGAATTTTACCAAAGTAGCTAAACTAGAATTTTACCAGATACTATGCTAAAGTATTACTAATCTCTAGATCCATTCCTGAAAGTTGTATTTAGGCCCACCTAATTTCCAAAATCAACAAGAGTCCTTAATCTAGAATTTTCCCTAAGCTAAAACAAAAATAACAGTAAAGATAGGCTAGAGAAACAAGGATAATACAAGCCAGTGAAAACATAGATTATAAAGCAAATATTTTGATCAAGACCTCCACTTGAACATCCTCAGTGCAGAATAAGACTAATAAACTATAAAATACCAAATGTTAAAACAAAACACAAAACTAAAATGACCCTTTCAGAGCAACAGTGAAAAGGTAACTCAGTTACCCTTTCACTGTTATTCTGAAAGGTTCACCTCATTTTAGTTTTGTGTTTTATTTTAACATTTGGTTTTTTATATTTTATTGGTTTTATTCTGCACTGAGAGTCAAGTGGTGGTATTGACCAAAGTATTTGCATTATAATCTACATTTGTCATTAGGCCTGTTCTTTTGCACTAAGATCTTACATCAAGATCTCACGTCTTTCTACAAAGATTTCCATTCTTTTAACTCATCTTTGTTCTAAGATCTTATATCTCACTGGTGTTAGCAAAAGTGTGAAAGATGCCATCTTTCTGTCAAATAGAACAATGATGAGAGAACTTTGATGATATGCTCATCATTGTTCTTAGACCACTGATCAGAGCAGAATGATGAAAGAAGTTTGAAAAAGAACACTATAAGATGTAAGACCTTGGTGCTAAGATTCACTTTTAAGCATTCTTTGTCAAAAGATGTAAGATCTTAGCACAAAGATGAGTAAAAGAACTGTCCTATTGGCTTGTATTATCCTTGTTTCTCTTTACTGTTATTTTTGTTGTCATGATTAGCCAGTGTGGTCTCAGAAATTATTTTCCCTAAGCTAGCTAGGCTACTTTTATTTGGGATACCACCAGATGGCTAATTTGACAGTGTATATATATACAAATCCTGAAATTAGCCAACCAGTATTTCAAATGTAGGAGTCCAGCTGAACATAAGTAAACATATTAAGAAAACAATTCTTCCTCTATAATATGCAGAATAATCCTAGCTAACACATTTTGCAGGGGGAGAGCCTTTATCTTCACTTCTTTCCTTGTTTTTCCTGTTTTCTTAAGAAATTCATGAATTTCTTAGGACCTTTTTTTTCTCAGAATAGCCTATATAACCCGGTAAAGTTCTACCAAATCATATTATTGAGTTAGAAATAAAGTGAATACACTATTTGATGCCTTTTTTTGTGCTGATTATGAATATGATAATCATTTCTATTGGAAATGAATTTCAGCCCCCCCCCCCCCCCTCCCTATATATAGCCTACCTAACCTAACCCTGAATTGGCATATATAGGGGGGGGGGGGCTGAAATTAATTTCTTCCAATAGAAATGATTATTATATTTGTAATCAGCATAAAAAAGACATCAAATGGTGTATTCACTTTTGTCCTAACTCAATAATATGATTTGGTAGAACTTTACCATAACCCCATCCCCCTAATGTGCAAACATATACCTAGAATTGCATCCTCAGTCTAAATATAACATCAATTTGCATCACAAATGAACTTTACTCCCATATTAGCCATAGGGTAAGGCACCCAGTAGTCGGCCACCTGCCTATTCTCGGACAGAATGTAACTAACAGGGAACCTAGCTCTAGGCTAATGTGCTTAGAAAGTTAGGTAAAATTCTACTTTAGCTACTTTTGACTATCTTGGAAAGGGGTTAGGTTAAGAAAATGAAACTTTCAGGGATGGTTCTACAGGCTAAAGTATGTCCCGGGAAGATATTTTGAAGTACCCACCTCAAAATTTTTTTCAGCTTCACAACTTTGCTCAATCCCAATTTATATGGTTTTAAAGATATGCAAATACATTTTTTAAATTTTTGAAATAAACTATTTATATGGCTTAAAATTCTGCTCAAATAACTGAAATTGCATTTTCAGAGCTAAAGCCAGAGAAAAAGAAACTGATAACTGAAAATTAATTTAAAATGTTGTTTTGTCAAAATTTCAATGGGTATAGGCCTATGGTGGGTGTCCCTTTTTATTTGCTTAGCATGTTTCTATCAGAAGTGGCCAACCACTATGTATTTACCAACCTTGGAAATAAGGAAGAAATAACTAAGCTGAAGGCTAACTAAGACCTTGAAAACAGAGGAGAAAATAGACCAGCCTAGCCTATTTGTACTTAAACAGTCATTTTAGTGTGCACTGAAAAATCTTAAAATAGCCTAGCAATTCTAGTGCTGAAACTGTTATCATTATAGTAACATTGGCACTTCAATCTTACCCTCCTCCAACAAGATGTATCAAATTATCCTTGTCGCACATTACGATCAATGTTTTTCATTTTTTTTTTTTTTTACCAACTTGTTCTTTCTTTGCACTATTCTGACTGGCCAGAGTTGCCGAAAATTTTAATTAAGAACCGGTACAGTCTGGGAGAGCTGCCAAGTCGCGTTTTGTGTACACAGCATTGCCTTGTAAAGACAGAATGCAGCTGCCAGAATTTTGCCTTGAACATATTTCTGAAAGGCAAAGGAAATGGTACTTCGGTGCCCCCTAAAATGATTTGTTTGTTTTATAAGATGAAAAAATCTTTTTGTAGTCATTAGCTGTAGCTTTGAGTAAAAATAAACCTTGCTTTTTTTTATAGTAAGTGCGTATTTGAAATGGAGACTGTCCAGGTGGCATCAGAGAGAAACCACACTTGAAAGTAACCCACTTGACAGGTGCGAAAACAAAATATAAATGCCCCTTATTTTTCAAGGCTTTTTTTTATTAAAAACAGTCTCATTCCAATTCATTTTCCACTTTTGACGTTGTATCAAGGAGTGATATTTACTTAAAGTACCAAGGACACCTAAAATGAAAACTAAATCATTAAATTGGTCAAGTGCAAACTTACACAGCCATATACGTCTTAAATTAGTGTGAAAAACCGATAATTCATTTTTTAAGGAGAAAGATCGCCTGTTCACATAATGTATTCCAATACGCAAGTTCGTGGCCAATTTCAAAAATAAAGAACGTGTGCTGTTAAACAGCAGAAAATGACCAAAAAAAAATAAATCAGCATATAGCCTTAGAAAGTGTTGTTTTCTTGTATGTTCTGGTAAAACAGAAATCGGAACCTAGTTCAGCAAAGCTCTTTTCTTTGAAAAATACTTTTAAGGAATGCTTCTTGAAAAGAGCTTGGCTAGACTAGGCCTAGTCTTGATGTTACTAGGATTTTTGGCATTCCAGGATCTTTTAACCATGAAGCAGTGTAAAGGTAAACATTAATGATTCTAAAAGAAAGTATCAATATATAGGCTACCCTATTGGTAGTTTTGCAGACCTAATGACTTCCACTGATAGCCTACCTTATGTAGGCTAAGGTAAGACACCTAGTAGGCTGTGTGATTTGCTTGAACATTTTGATATAAATCTACCTCATAGTTACTACATAATAGTAGCATATACCTTTTATTCTTTTTTTATATTAGAAATACAAATTAGCCTACTTGGGTGAGCACTGTTTGACTAGGCCTATTAAAGTCATTGTTCTTTATACTCTAAGCAACAAATATTGTCATTTACTCTTATATATAAAGCACTATAAAATCAAAGCAATAGGCAATAGCCTATTGTGTTTCCTTTAAACATGGAGAATGATATAAAGTCTTCTCTATGACTTTTTAAACATCAAATTATTATAGAGAAACATGAATAAAGTTATACAGAATGCTTTTCGGTTTTTTTATTTAACATATGATACACTAAAATGTCATACAAAAGAAATTACATTACCCCACTGATACATAGAGAAAACAACAAAGTCATACAGATGGCTTTTCATAGTTCCAATTGCAGTTCAGGCAACTTGGTGGTCACATATCAATCCAAAACTTAGTCAACCTTGAGAATTTATGTGGCCAGGAAAATTAGGCTTAGGATGCTTCTTCATCAGCAAGTTCCATAGACATTGTCTGTTGTGAGTCAGCCCAAAAATCTTAGTCATCTCTATTGTAATTCAAGTAGACTTTCCAAGTAGGCCTGTCCACCTAGAGTCTAAGGCATTTTGACCAAGTTTTAGGATTAACATGACCACTAAGTCACCTGGACTTGCAGTCCTCAGTCAGAAAACCCAATCTATAAGCCAAGACAGTTACACTAAAACAGAATTAATTGAAAATTGGTTGACTGAAAAGTTGCCTGGCCTTGTGTGCAAACAAGTGGCATAGGGTCTACCTGCCTAAAGTCTTAGACAGGCAACCCAGTTTATAAGCTCAGACAGTTACACTAACACAAAATTCATTCAAAATTAGTTGACCCAACAAGTTGCCTGGATTTGCAGGTGAACAAGTGACATAAGGTCTGCCTGCCTATAGTCTCAGGCAAGGGCAGCTGAGTTTTAGGACTAACATATGAACATCAAATACTCACAGGCAGACCAGCAACAATAATAATAATGGATTGAATTTTCAGAACATATATCCTATAGGCCTTCAAAAAATTATGGGTATTTATTAGTGAAAAGGATGTCACACTGTTATACTAAAGCAATCCAGGAAAAAAAGGTACTGTTCTAATATCTGGAGAACATGCAAGAAGTGAAGTTTGGTTAATGCTAGTGAAATAAAACAAAATAGGATAAAAATATAATAGTTTAGAAACAAATTTTGGCTGTATATTTGCACATTAGGAGGGTGGGGGTAAAGCATAGCATATAATAAATACATAACTTAAACTAACCTAGGTACCTTTTTTCCTCCTAAACCCCAAAAAACTTAAGCTTGAATATAGTTCCTGGAGTGAGAAACCCCTTGTTTATAGAGCATAAGATAGGAAATTACTGGGTAATGTTATCTGTTCTTGGCTTTTCTCAAGTTGCATTCTTGCATGTTGCCCATATATTAGAACAGTACCAAAAAAAATTTAGTGGAACAAAACAGGAATTATATTAAGAACAAAATTAGAGAGTCATGGCTTCTCTGAATGACAAATGTTGATTAAATAAATCAATACTATTAGATCATTATCTGTCATTGTTATTATGTAATATATATTATTGTATTATGAATCATATACAATATATTATTGTATTGTTTGTACTTGCCATTGTACACTGTTTATTCTAATTCAGCATTAGGCCACATAATTTTGGGGTGCCAATTATGTGAGGGGGGAGCAGTTGCCTCAGTTAGACTTTGAAAAATACCTTCTTATTTCTATTTTGCTACTTTTTATTTTATCATGGCTAACTGGTTATTTTTGCCCCATTTACATTTTGAGGATTGGAATCACTGACATAATTACCAGATACAGATCATCAGCACAACTGGGTTATATTTTGTTTAGTGATGAGCCTGAATAAAAGACTCTTGCTTAGTTACTTCATAATAAATAAATTATTATGGTTATTAGACTTTGAAGTTGATACCACGAGCCTATGCTTTACTTCCCCCCCCCCTAATATGGAAATATATAGCCTAAGTCAGCTTCAATCATTAGTCAGCTACATATGACCTATTTTTCTCCTTAGCCAGTTATTTAAAGAAGCAAATTTTTGAGCATAGGGTTACTAGGTTTCTATGGGCTGTTCTGAGTCTTCTACCCCCTTCATGGCTCAAAATTAATTGTCCCTGTAAAGTGATTATTTAATTATAAAAGAGCATGAAAAACACTCATTATTTTGAATTGTGCTGAAACGCTAAATTTTGTTGAAAACTGCAGTCTAGGCTATATACCAAAAATATGGTGTTGATTTATAATTCAGGGTATATTTTTCACCATTATGGAGGGAGGGAGGGGGGGGGGGGTAGTCTTTATAAATTTAGCTATATATGGATTTGCAATGGAGTTCTGACTATACGTGTGTCTTATTTTTTAGGCCAGACCATCTTAATATTAAATTATGCTAATGAGAAAACTTTGAATATAGCTTTGAACTTAGAAGCTTAATTTTTTTATAATGCCCTTTGCCTATCACATTTAAAACAGTTGAAATGGGTGACTTTGATATTGATTGTTTTTTTTGTGCTCTTTTGGATTCTTAAAAAGATATCTTGTATTAAAAACAGGTACTATCAAGGTACTATCACTTAAATATAATAGCTCCCTATGCCCCCCCCTCTTCTATACTTTCTTGATAGGATACTGTCTGTGCTTTAAATAACAAAAATATTTAACTTATTGGCACCCCTTCTTTAAAAAAAAAATCGAGGTATTATGATTTAAATATTATAGCCCACTACTCCCCCCCCCTCTCTGGATACCACCTTGATAAAATACCGTATCTGCTTTAAATTAGAAAAAAAAATTGGGGATCCCTGCTTTCAATAAAAAAATTTCGAGATATTATCATTTAAATGTAATACTCCCCCCCCCCTCTGGATACCACATTCATAGGATTCTGTCTCAGCTTTCATTAGAAAAATAAGTTACTTAATAATTAACTAGGTCACTATATGGTTCAAACAAACATGCAAAATAATGTTAAAAAGCTTTGGGTTCCTTGAAAAAATTGAGGGTATGAGTAAGGGGGTACAAAGACAACAACAAAAATGTCAAAATTACTCAGATATAGCTCAAATTATTGGAAAACTGAGTCATAGATTTGCCGTGGCATTCAATAAGATCCAAAGAATACAATTAAAAGGGAGCACACACAAAAGCCAAATTAGGCCAGTAGCCTATGAGAAGTCGCAAAATACCCAAGACAATGAACAAGTCCTAATAGGGGGCCTTGGGTCTATCAAAATATTTCAATGGTTTCCTAGGGAATTTGATATCATTTTCTTCTGTCTCCATTTTAAATGAAAAAAATAATTAACCTTTTGGCATCCCCGCTTTCAATAAAAAAATGAGGCATTATCATTTAAAAATGATAGCCCCCTATCCCCCCTCCTATATTCGATAATTTACAATTTATTTTTGAATCATATTTTTTAGGTAACTTCCAGTTCAATCTTTAATTCCCAAACCTTGTACATAGCTTAGTCTATAGCTAAATTTGTCACAATAGAAGGTTTTTTTTGGGATTCAACTTGAAAATAAAATTCTTGACTACAAACGATGTAAGAAATAGCGATTGGGAAACTGCATTCGAAATGATTTGAACTCATTTCATAAAGACGATCCTGTTTTTTGTCAACATATGAAGAACTGTGTATATTGCAATATTGGCAATTGCATCTGTCTCTTTTTATGCAAAGTAACAAAAGAGACGAAAATTAATGAACAAGAGAGTAGTGAAGAATTATGGTATGCCAAGTAATATTTGGCAGGGAAAGTCACTGGTGATAAATCGCTAGGGGTGGCACCGTGATTGCGTGGTTTTCGGGGATTCGGGGAACCAAATTTTTTTCGGGGTGACGCATAGATTTTCGGGGATATACCCGAAAATTCGGGGATAGTACAAGCCCTGCTTGATTTCTAATCAGGAAAATCGAAATACTAAACCACACTAGAAGGAAAAGCTCCGAATTTGCGGTTGACGCAATAAAGAATTGCCGCAAAATTAATTTGAAATCGACCGAACGCCGCCGCCTCTGTCGGCGACGGCGTGCCTGCAGCGCGCCGTTGGCATTACGACACTTCGGTGGCGCCAAGCCTCTCGTCGGCGGCGTTTGGTCGATCCGCCGGCACGGCGTCGGGGTCTAGCTGGAACAAGTATCCTGAAATGGTATCTTGCATACCATCTAGCGCTTATATTTTCTGACACATCAGAATAGTCACTTTCTGAACTTGAGGTCATATTTTTTCACAAAATGTATTTTCACTAATATATATATAACAATCAACAGATTTTGTAAATTTGAATTTTCACAAATGAAAAACAGTGTCGGATTCGTAGGAAATAGTTTTCGCTAATATTATTCAGCTCCGAAGTTTATCGTTGTTTTATTATTGACAACACTGTTTTGCGAATTTATTCAAACTAAAAATGCTAATAGCAGCTAAACAAAAACTCGTAGGAAACCCGGATTTTCAGGTATGAATAGACCTAAAATAGATTAAGAGGGCTAAATGTGTTTTCATTTTGGTGTCCTTGGTACTTTAACTTAACTAAAGAGAAATCGACAACCTTTCCGTGTTGCATTAAGAAATTAATCCTTCGTAGTCCAGCCAAGTTAAGGAAAGATAATATAAGTTAAGGAAAGATAAAGATAAGAGAAAAGTGACAGTGTAACACAAGGTTAAATTCTTTTATAGCAGTCGGGTCAGGTAGAGGTAAGGGGGGTTAGTAAGGAGCTTTCCCCCTAGAATGTGTTGCTCTACGCCCTAATTTGAAGATACCTTTTGTTTAGGGGGGGGCAATTTTCAGTGAAAAATGTATTTTTGGGGTAATTTGATTGAAAACTGAAAAAGGCAAATCTGCCCCCTCTTTGATTTTAAAACATACATTTTGCGTTCCCACCACCTAATTTTTGTCATTTGACTCAACTGTCCTACGAAATTTAAAAAAACAAATAGTCTATCTCTTTTTCTTTTTCATCTGTTTCTTGACTCTTAATATAAAATATTATTATACATAATGTTAGTCATAATTATGATATACAGTATTATTTTGTGATATGATTATTATAATCTACAATGTTAGTTATTATTGTCTAGCTTTTTGTGCATACACTTGAAGTTAATTTTTACTTATTTTTTAATTTTAGCATAAATCATAGGCAGTGCAATAGCACTGCCTAAGTAAAGAGCGATGTGGGCACAATGTATTATCTTTTTGTTTTTGTTTTTTAGACCAGTGCAATTCGTTTAGAAGGAGTGGTCTTAGAAACTTCGAAAGGGGCTCATTCAATTGGAAATTGCAAGTTTTTGTACCCTTTTTAACAGGCGAAAGTGATTCGAGGACAACAAGCCCCCCCCGCCCATCATTTCCCCAGAAACATCCAATAGACATTTTGAAATAGCCAACAACAACCCCCCCCCCTCACAGCCTTAAGGGCAATAGTTGCATATACGGTTTTTATGGCGAGGGTGGTCGTAAAAACTTTTGAGGTGGCTCATTGGCTTGGAAATCAAAAGTTCTAGTGCGAGTTTTAGAGTCAAAGTGAACGGAGGGCAACTAGCCCGCCCCTCACCTCTTATTTTCCCCAACCGCATCCGATCGAAATTCGAGATAGCCATTTGTTCAAAAAACAGTCAAAAGATCACAAAACATGGCCTCAGGGTTTACAAAAGCCCTCAGAGTCTGGAGGCAAGGTTTGTAAGTTATACCCCGGTGGAATATAAGGTTCTTATGGAAGGGGTGTTCGGGTGAACTTTTGAGGAGGGTAAATCCTCTTTTTTCCAACCTTATTTGACCGAAGTTGTTAGATAGCCATTCAGTTCACAACAGTCCAAAGAGCATAGAACAATGCCTTCAGGGTGGACACAACCCCCAAGAGCCCAGGGGCAAGGCTTGTAAGTTATGCCCCGAGGCATGTAAGTTTTTTATGGAGCAGGTGGTCGTACAAAACTTCGGATTAGATGGGGCTCAATTAATTGGAAGTCAAAAGTTCTAGTGTCCTTTGTAAGTGTCAAAGCAAATGGAGGGCAACCAGCCCCCTAACCAAGCCTATTACTCCCCACCTATTTTGAGCTATTTTATTCAGAACTCCTGAAAGATCCAGTAATTATGTTATTAGGGATGGCAACCTCCCCACAGTCCTCAGGGCAAGGCTGTAAGTTAAGCAATTCGTTCATTGTTTACATATACTATATGCTATTGAGAAACATATATAGTTAAGCGAATGCCGGAAGTTAAATCCGCTGCAAGAGAAGAGACTTCAAGCTTTTGAGAACAATTGGCTGCAAAGGATCCTCAACATAAACTGGACACAACACGTCTCAAGCCAGACAGTACACCAAATTACTGGACAACCTCTAGTCATCGACATGATCAGGACCCGAAGATGGGAATACTGGGGACATGTTGTACGAATGAAAGACAACTGAACACCAAAGTCCATCATCCAGTGGTAATCAACGGGAACGCGGTGAAGGGTAGACCAAAGATCACACTACGCCAATCATATCGGAAGGACCTTCTCAACACAAATACGTCCATACAACCCTATTGGGAAGACGTTATGGCAGCAGCCCATTTGAGGGATGACCGGCGTCTCTTTGTCGATACCCTGGGTGCCTTCGGAGGCATAGGAGGATCTAAGGTCTAAGGTAAGGTATTAAGAAAGGTATGCATGTTTGAACTTTACTGTCCAAAAATACGAAGGTCATTCAGGTACGCCTCTCAGAGAATGTTGAGGAGAGTGTTGAACTAAATCAAAACACGTCATATATATTCGGATTGTCAAAAGGTTGTAACTCAGAAATGACTGAGTATATTAATTTTGAACTTTTAGGAAATGATAAGGGAGATGATTAAAAAGGCAATATTTGCATGCTACCGCTATAACTAAAACTACCACCACTACTATTACTACACATTACGCCATTTACAATATTGAGGGAAAATTGTCATTTTTAATAGTCGAAAGTGATTGAAAGGCAACTAACATCCCTTCCACGCCCACCATTTCCCCAAACACATCCAATCAAATATTGAGATAGCCATTTTGTTCAGCGTAGTTGATTTCCAGATAGACATTATAATTTTGAGGAGGACACTCCCCCACAGGCCTCAGGGCAAGGGTTGTAAGTTATGCCCTGGGGGCATATAAGATTTTTATAGAAAGCGTTGTCGTAGAAGTTTCAGAATAGGCTCATTCGACTGGACATTCAAAGGGCTAGTGCCCTTTTTAATAGTCGAAAGCGATTTGAGGGCAACTAACCCCCTTCTCACGCCAACCTTTTCCTCAAACACATCCAATCAAAACTTTGCGTTAGCCATTTCGTTCACGCAATTGAAATTTCTGGAAACTAGGTCTTTGAGGATGACAACCCACAGCCCTCAGGGCAAGAGGTGTAAGTTATGCCCTGGGGCATATAAGGTTCTTATAGAAAGCTTTATCGTAGAAACTTCAAAAAGGGCTCATTTGATTGGAAATTCAAAGGGCTATTCCCCTTTTTAACAGTTTAAAGTATTTGGAAGGCAACTAACCCCCCTATGACGCCCATCATTCCCCCAAACACATGCAATCAAAATTTTGAAATATTAATTTTGTTTAACGTAGTTAAAAGTTTTGGAAATTATGTCTTTGAGGATGACAAACCCCCCCTACATCACTCAGGGCAAGGGTTGTAAGTTATACCCTTGAGGCATATAAGTTTTTAATAGAAAGCGTTGTCGTAAAGTTTCAAAAAGGGCTCAGTTGATCCTGGGGGCATATAAGGTTTGTAATAGAATTTGTTGTAGTAGAAACTTCAAAAAAAGCTCATTTGATTGGAAATGGAAAGGGCTAGTAACCTTGTAAATAGTCAAAATGATTGTAGAGCAGCTAATCCCCCTCTCACGCCTACCATTTCTCCAAACACTTTAAAATTTAAATTTAATTTTTTTTGAAATTTTGAGATAGGTATTTTCTTCAACGTAGTTGAAAGTTCTGGAAATTATGTCTTTGAGGATGCCAAACCCCCCAAACCCCTCAGGACAAGGGTTGTAAGTTATGCCCTGGGGGCATGTAAGGTTTCTTATAGAAACCGTTTTCTTAAAAACTTCCAAAAGGTCTCATTTGATAGGAAATTGAAAGGGCTAGTGCCCTTTTTAATAGTCGAAAGTGATTGGAGGGTGACCAACCCCCCTCTCAAACCCACCATTTCCCCGAACACATACAATCGAAATTTTGAGATAGCCATTTTGTTCAACGTAGTTGAAAGTTCTGGAAATTAGGTCTTTGAGGATGACAGTCCCCCCCCCCCCCCACAGCCTTCAAGGCAATGGTTGTAAGTTATGCCATAGGGGCATATAACGTTATTTATAGAAAATGTTATCATAGGAACTTCAAAAAGAGCTCATTCGATTCGAAATTGAAAGGGCTAGTACCCCACCCCCACCCCCCCCCCCCCAAATACCTCAGGGCAAGGTATGTAAGTTATGACCTTAGGGCGTATAAGGTTTTTATAGAGAGCGTTGTCATAGAAACTTCGAAAAGGACTCATTCAATTGGAAATTGAAAGGGCTGGTTCCATTTTTAAAGGCTAGTCGAAACTGATTGGAGGGCAACTAACCTTACTCTCACGTCCACCATTTCCCCAAACACATCCAATCAAAATTTTGAGATAGCCATTTTTTTCAACGTAGTTGAAAGTTCTTAATAATATGTCTTTGAGGATAATCACCCCCCCCCCCCCCACACGCACATACACACCCCTCAGGGAAAGGGTTGCAAGTTATGCCCTGCGGGCATATAAGATTTTTAAAGAGCGTTGTAATAGAAACTTGAAAACCTCAAAGGGCTAGTGCCCTTTTTAATAGTCGAAAGTGATTGGAGGGTGACCAACCCCCCTCTCATACCCACCATTTCCCCGAACACATCCAATCAAAATTTTGAGATAGCCATTTTGTTCAACGTAGTTGAAAGTTCTGGAAATTAGGTCTTTGAGGATGACAGTCCCCCCCCCCACAGCCTTCAAGGCAATGGTTGTAAGTTATGCCATAGAGGCATATAACGTTATTTACAGAAAATGTTATCATAGGAACTTCAAAAAGAGCTCATTCGATTCGAAATTGAAAGGGCTAGTACCCCCCCCCCCAGATACCTCAGGGCAAGGTATGTAAGTTATGACCTTAGGGCGTATAAGGTTTTTATAGAGAGCGTTGTCATAGAAACTTCGAAAAGGGCTCATTCAATTGGAAATTGAAAGGGCTAGTTCCCTTTTTAAAGGCTAGTCGAAACTGATTGGAGGGCAACTAACCTTACTCTCACGTCCACCATTTCCCCAAACACATCCAATCAAAATTTTGAGATAGCCATTTTTTTCAACGTAGTTGAAAGTTCTTAATATTTTGTCTTTGAGGATAATCACCCCCCCCCCCCCACACGCACATACACACCCCTCAGGGAAATGGTTGCAAGTTATGCCCTGCGGGCATATAAGATTTTTATAGAGCGTTGTAATAGAAACTTGAAAACTTCAAAGGGCTAGTGCCCCTTTTCATAAAATTCTCATTCGACTGGAAATTCAAAGGGCTAGTGCCCTTTTTAATAGTTAAAGTGATTGGAGGAAAACCAACACCCCCCCCCCCCCGCGCCACCAATTCCCCAAAAACATCCAATACAAATTTTGAGATAGCCAATTTGTTCAACGTTGTTAAAAGTCCGGAAAATTATGTCTTTGAGGATGACATTCTCACCACAGTCCTCAGTGCAAGGGTTGTAAGTTATGCCCTGGGGGCATATAAGGTTTTATAGAAAGTGTTTTCGTAGAAACTTCAAAAAGGGCTCATTCGATTGGAAATTGAAAGCGCTAGTGCCCTATTTAATATTCGAAAGTGATTGGAGGGCAACTAACGCCCCTCTCAAGCCTATCATTTCCTCAAACACATCCAATCGAAATTTTGAGATTGACATTTTGTTCACGTAATTGAAAGTTCTGGAAACTAGGTCTTTGAGGATGACAACCTCTCTCGAGGATGAAAGCGTTGTCGTAGAAACTTCAAAAAGGGCTCATTTTATTGGGATTTGAAGGCACTAGTGCCCTATTTAAAATTCGAAAGTGATTGGAGGGCAACTAACGCCCCTCTCAAGCCTACCATTTCCCCAAACACATCCAATCAAAATTTTGAGTTAGACATTTTGTTCACGTAGTTGAAAGTTCTGAAAGTAAGGTCTTTGCCAGCGTCGTCGTAGAAACTTCAAAATGGACTCATTCAATTGTGAATTGAGAGGGCTAGTGCCCTTATTAATAGTCAAAAGTGATTGGAGGGTGAACCCCCCCCCCCCCCTATATCCATCATTTCCCCAAACACTTCCGATCAAAATTTTGATGTAGCAATTTTGTAAAGGTAGTTGAAGGGTCCGGAAGGTTTTGTGTATGAAAACCCCCCAACAGCCCTCAGGGCTAAGGTTGTAAGTTATGCCCTGAGGCATATTTTGCCATATAGAAAGTTTTGTCATAAAAACTTCAAAAAGGGCTCTTTCGATTGGAAATTGAAGGGGCAATTGCCCTCTTTAATAGTTGAAAGTAATCAGAGGGAGAATCATCCCCCCCAAGGACCATCATTTTCCCAAACATTTTCGATCTTCATTTTGATATGGCCTTATTGTTCAACGTAGTTGAAAGGTCTGTAAATTATGTCTTTGAGAATGACAACCCTCCATCATAGCCCTCGTAGAAGGTTTGTTTGTCGAAGCTTCAAAAAGGGCTCATTCGATTGGAAATTGAGAGGACTAGTGTCTTTTTTATTAGTCGAAAGTGATCAGAGGGCAAATATCTCCCTCCACGCCTATCGTTTCCCCAATCAATTCCAATCAAAATTTTGATATAGCCATTTTGTCAAGCCTATCAGAAAGGTCTGAAATTATGTCTTTGAGGATAACAAATCCCCCTAGCCCATGGGCGCCAATAAGGGAGGGGGCAAGGGGGGTGCCAGCCCTCCTTCCTCCCTGGCTGAATGACGGTGTCATATATTTGTATTAATTTAAAAACTTTTTCCACAGAATAAGTTTTCCAAGAAAAGTAAAGAGCTCTATTAAGCCAAAAATGGGCAGAAATAAAGTCAAATAATCTTCCAAGAGTAAAACTACCACAAATCATTATCAACAATTAAATGAAACTCAAAACAAACAGAAATTATAACAAATGGCCGAGTCAAACTCAAAAACGAGCAAAAATTAACATTACTGGGGCTGATAACCCCAATGCCTTCTCAAGACCAGAATATAACTTAGGCTTTAGTAAAAAGAAACAAGAAATGACCGTGGATTGTCAGTTTAATATGCCTAAACTGATATTTATTCCTTAAAATAAAAAAAAGGGCAAAAAAGTGAGTAAAAAAGTGTTTTACTTATTTAAGTAAAAAAAGTGAAAATCTTTAAACACATTTTGTTTTCAGTAAAGCGCAAATTATGTTCTGGTCTTGAGAATGCATGGGGGCTATCAGCCCTAATAATGTTAATTTTTGCTAATTTTGAGTTTGATTCGGCTATTTATTCGAGTTTCTGTTCATTTTGAGTCTCATTTATTTATTGATAGCGATTTGTGGTAGTTTTACGCTTGGGTGATTACTTGACTTTATTTCTGCCCATTTTTGGCTCTATGGAACTCTTTACTTTTCTTTGAAAAACTTATTTTGTGGAAAACATTTTTTTAGATTAGTTTCTATTCATTTTTTATTGACAGTCATTTTCATGAAAAAAAATAATATTTTATATCTTTTCTTTTTTTTTTTTTATATGAATCCATAGTTTGGCTTGCTATTTGTGTGTTGGGAGAAACTTTTTCAACAAATTTTAATCCTGACACAAATAGTATTTTTAATTTCATTTATACCTCCTCAAGTTGACCTAAAAAAAAATAGAACTTAATATCATTCCCAAAAGATTCTATCTATGCTCTTTGATAACCAAGATACACTTACAATCTATTTATTTATTTAAAATGTAAGAGCAGAAGTAGTAATAGTAGTCACCCCATAAGCTTCAACTTAATAACCCAATCGTTCTCGATGTATTGCTGAAGTGTCTTATTGGCAACCGCAAACACAATGCCTTTTGATTTAGTTTTAAAGTAGCATTTAGTTATATAGCATAATGGACCAATTGCATGATTGTGGGGGTTTGATATGACAAAGTCATTTTCATGAAAAAAGTAATATTTTATATCTTTTTGTTTTTTTTTCCATATGAATCCATAGTTTGGCTTGCTATTTGTGTGTTGGGAGAAACTTTTTCAACAATTTTAAATCCTGGCACAAATAGTATTTTGATTTTATTTTATACCTCCTCAAGTTGACCTGAAAAAAAATAGAACTTAATATCATTCCCAAAGATTTTATCTATGCTCTTTGACAACCAAGATACACTTAAAATCTATTTATTTATTTAAAATGTAAGAGCAGAAGTAGTAATAGTAGTCGTCCCAAAAGCTTCAACTTAATAACCCCAGCCGTTCTCGGTGTGTTACTGAAGTGTCTTATATTGCTGAAGTGCAACCGCAAACAAAATGCCTTTTGATTTAGTTTAAAGCAGCATTTAGTTATATAGCATAATGGGCCAATTGCATGATTGTGGGGGTTTGATATGCCCATTATCTCTAAAGAAATAGTTACTGGACCGTTCTACCATGCTGAACAAAATAGTTGTCTCAAAATTTTGACTAGATGTGTTTGGGAAAAAAATCGACTTAAGAGACGGGCTGATTGTCCTCCAATCTCTTTTTACTCTTAGAAAGGACCCTAGAACTTTCAGTTTTGAATCGAAATAGCTTCTTCAAATGTTTCAATGATATTTTTAGCTATTATAGAGCAGTGCTGCCTATGATATTGCTTATATACCTTTTTGAAAATCTGCATGTGTACAGTTTTTTCGTTAGTTGGACCGCCCACTAAACACTTCCAAGAAATTTCACCTCAATACTCTTAGCGTGATTAGTTACAGTAACTGTAGTTGTAGTACTAAAAGTATCACAATGTGCCTTCTGGCTAGTTAAAAATCCCCCACAACTTACTCTTAAAGATCTAACTTAATAATACAAGTTGTTCTTGAGATACTGCTTTGTCACCTTTTTGAAAGTCCACATGCTCATAGTTTGTTTTGATTTAGTTTAACGTCCGCCTAAATATTTATTTTATTTGATTACTGCAGACATTGTTATATTCTCTTTGGACAATTGGCTACAAAATGACTAACACAATTTCGATCAAATGCGTTTGGGGAAAAGGGGATATCAGGGAGGGGGGCTATTTTCTCTCCATCACGCTTGACTCTTAAAATAGAACTAGAACTATGCATTTCCAATCAAATGAGCCTTCTCTAAAGTTCACAAGACCATCTCTTCATAATAAACTTACATCCCGCGGGGCATAACTTAAAACCCTTACCTCCATACTCTGGGTGGTTGTGTCAACCCCAAAAGCCATGTTATGAGATCTTTGGAATATTTTTGAACAAATGGCTATCTTAAAATTTCTATGGGATGCATTTGGGGAAAATATGATGTGGGAGGGTATAGCTGCCCGCCGATAAATTTGACTCTTAAAAATGGCTCTTCAACTTCCGATTTCCAATCGAATGAGCCCCCTCCAAAATATATACGACGACCGTTTCCATAAAAACCTTAAATGCCCTCGGGGCATACCTTACAACCCTTGCCCTGAGGACTGTGAGGGGGTTCTCACCCTCAAAGACATAATTTCTTGATTTTTAAACTACGTCAAACAAAATAACTATCTCGAAATTTTGACTGGAAGTGTTTGGGGAAATGAAGGGTGGAAGGGGGGGGGGCGATGGTTGCCCTCCGATCACTTTGACTATTAAAGAGGGCACTAGTCCGTTCAATTACGAAACGACTGAGCCCTTTCCGAAGTTTCTACGACAACAAATGGCCATCTTAAAATTTTTATTAGACACGTTTCGGTATAATACGACGTGTTTGTGTGTGTGTGTGTGGGGGGGGGGTGTTTGCCTTCTGATCACTTGGACCCTTAAAAAGAGCACTATAACTTTTGATTACAAATCCAATGAGCTCTGCTTGAAGTTTATATGACCACCATTTCTATAAAAACTTGATATGCCCCCAGGGTGAACTTACAACCCTTGCCCCAAGGGCTATAAGGGGGGGGGGGTTATCCTCAAAGACATAATTTTTGGACCTTTCAACTACACTGAACAAAATGGCTATTTCAAAATTCAATTCAATTCAATTTATTTATAACCTGTCAAAACAAAAAAGGGCACATAATTGAATGTGTTTGGGGAAATGATTGGTGTACGGAGGGGGGGGGGGGGCTGGTTGACCTCCAATCGCTTTTGACTGTTAAAAAGGCCAGTAGAACTTCTGATTACCAATCAAATGAGCCCCCTCTGAAGTTTATATGACCATCCTTTCTATAAACACCTTATATCCCCCCAGGGCATAACTTACAACCCTTGCTCTGAGGGTTGTGGGGGAGGGGGGTTGTCATTACCAAATTTATAATTTCCGGACCCTTAAACTACGCTGAACAAAATGACCATCTCAAAATTTTGATTGGATGTGTTTGGGGAAGTGATTAACGTGGGGGAGGGGGAGCTGGTTGCCCTCCATGAGCTCGTTTTTAAAGTTATTAATACTGATTTGTGGTAGTTGTATGCTTGGTAGATGGTATGCTTGGTATTTGATTCTATTTTTATTCATTTTCGGTTTAATGGAATCTTTACTTTTTTTTTGAAAAACTTATTTTGTGCTAAAATTTTTTTGGTTAATCTAAATAAAAAGACGCTATGTTTAAGTACATTGCCAGAAGAGCGTATCTCAAGAATTGTTTTGGGTATTAAGTTGGAACTTTCAGAGAATGCTTAAAGAGGAAGATCATCTGACCAAAAGAAAATATACGCACGCTACTACTAATGTTACTATCACTGCTACGTTTGCTACTACTACTAGTACTACTTCAACTACTACTTCTATCGCAACTACTTGTAAGGCCAAGAGCAGTCAGATGAAAATTTCAAGAAGTGTTAACACGCAGGATATCAAAAGGACATTCAGCAATATGATAGCAATTGTTTATTGTATAAAGTTGAAACTTCCAGGACTTGAAAAGAGGGATGTTCAACTGACCGAAAGACAATAAGTTAATACTGCTGCTACTATTGCTAAAGCTATTGCTATTGTACTACTACTAGTAATACCAACACTACTACTGTGACTACTATTACAACTATACCTAAGGGTATGAAAGTGAAATTTTCAAGGAGTTTTGAGGAGGGAAGGTGAACAGAATCACAGCGGACCGTCGGTATGGAGTTCAAAAGGGCACAACAGTAATATATTAGGAAAAATTGGGTGTGTGAAGTGGAAACTTACAGGGCTTGTTGTGGAGGACGTTGAACTAGCCAAAAGAAAATATTTGCATCCTAATGCTACTGGTACTACTACTACTGGTACTATTATTTCTGCTTCTGCTAATACTACCACCATTAAAGCTAAGGCTACTACTATTAATTCTTCTGCTACTACTGCTACTGCTACTACTACTACTGCTGGTACTAAAACTAAGGGTATTAAGGCGAAAAATTTGGGAAATTGAAACTGTGTTGAACTAAATTGAAACCCACTTTGCTCGCACAGGTTATCAAGAGGACGTATCAGAAATGCCTCAAGAACGGTTGATGATATTCAGCTGAAACTTTCAGTGTGTGCTTAAGGGGATGTCGAAGAAACCAAAGATGCTATGCGCATACTGCTACTAATGATACTACAACTATTGCTACTACGCAAGCTAAGAGTGTTCAGGTGAAGCTCTTAAGGAATATTTAGGCGGATGTTTAACTAATTCAAAACGAACTATTATCACGTAGATTTTTAAAATGATGACAAGGAAGTATCTAAAGAACATCTTGCATTATTAAATTAGACCTTCAAGGTTAAGTTGTGACGGATTTTGAACTAGCCAGAAGGCACTATGTGCACACTGTTCATAATTCCACTGCAGTTACTGTGACTAATGAGGCTAGGGGTATTAAGAAGAAAGTTTTAGGGAACATTTAGGGACAGTTTCAATTAAACGAAAAAACTTTATGCATGCAGGTTATCGAAACGGCATATAAGCAATATCATAGGCAGCGCCACTCTAAAATAGCTAGACTTATCATTAAAACTTTTATGGGAGCTAATGCAATCGAAAATTAAAAGCTCTAGTTCCCTTTGAAGAGTCAAAAGAGATTGGAGGTTGAGCAGCCCTCCTCCCAAGTACATTCATTTTTCAAACAAATCCAGTCAAAATTTTGAGACAGCCATTTCGTTCAGAAGAGTAAAACAATCTAGTAATTACTCCTCTAGAGATATTTATTATGTCAACTCCCCCCCCCCCCCAAAAAAAAAAATTATGCCATTGGCCCATTGTGCTTTAAAACTAAATGTTGCTTTAAAACTAAATCAAAATGCACTGTGTGTATGGTTGCCAATAAGACATCTTAGAAATATATCGAGAACGACTGGTGGTATTAAGCTGAAACTTTCGGGGTGACTACTGTTACTACTTCTTCTTTTACAATTTAAATGAATCAAAAGTCTCTAAGTGTCTTCAGGTTGTAAAAGAGCATCTATAGAATTTTTTGTGAATGATGTTAAGTTTTAGTTTTCAGGTCAACTTGAGGAGGTATAAAATTAAATTAAACAATATTATTGGGTCAGGATTGAAAAATTGATGAAAAAGTTTCTCCAGCATACAAATAGTAAACCAAACTATGGATTCTTATGGAAAAAACCAAAGAGATATAAATTATTATTTTTTTTATGAAAATAACCATGTCAATAAAAAAACGAACAGAACTCAATTCAAAAAACTTTTTCTACGAAATAAGTTTTTCAAAGAAAGAGCTCCAAAAGTAAAACTACCACGCCATCAGTAAATAAACGAAACCCAAAACGAACAGAAATTACAATAAATAACCGATTCAAACCCAAAAGGAGCAAAAAAAAAAACATGAGTTGGGCTAACAACCCCCGTGCCTTTTCAAGACCAGAACATAACTTGCACTTTACTGAAAAAAATACATTTGAAATTTTTTCACTTTTTTGACTTTAATAAATATAAAATATATATGACTTTAAGGAATAAATATCAGTATATGGATATTGAACTAACAATCCGCGGTCATTTCTTTTTTTTGTTGTTTTTTTCAGTAGACTGCAAATTATGTTCTGGTCTTGAGAAGACATGGGGGTTGTCAGTCATACTCATGCTAATTATTATTCGTTTTGAGTTTGACTCGGTTATTTATTGTAATTTCTGTTGGCTTTGGGTTACATTTATTTATTGATGGTGATTAGTGGTAGTTTTACGCTTGGAAGATTATTTGACTTTATTTTTGCTCATTTTGGTTCAATAGGGCTCTTTACTTTTCTTTGACAACCTGTTTGTGGAAAAATGTTTTTAAATAAATTTCAATTAAAAGCTGAAATTTGAATGTGTAGGTTTCAAGGTCGCATTTACGGTTGCTCTTGACGTAATAGGCTTACAACACCTTTAATCTTGCTGATTTTGTGCACCGAAGTTACTTCCAAGTAGTACTTTCTATATTGTTGTGATCCACTTAGGTGTATTTTCTTTACACAACAAAGCAGTGTTTTCATGGATATGAATCCCATATCATATTCGATCTTTTTGCATTTAGCTTCAGTTTTTTTGGTAATACTCCATGACGAGAAATCGTAAGGAAGAAAAAGTGCACATAATCACAGCTAGTGAAAAAACCGAGAACAACACAAATATTTTTGTCGAGAGCTCATATAGCCGTCCCTCAATTTGTAATTAAGAATATAAAAGAGTAATACATATAAAAGTCCACGGGACGATATAGAAAGAAAATCTTAAAACAAACACTGAAGTAAAAATGGCCCTTTCTCAAAAAACGTTTAGAAGGTAATTGATTGAAAAAAAAAAATTGAATGGCAATTCGAACTTCAGTTAGGAATTTATTTTGTATAAAGATTTTGAATGATATAATCGCTTTCTAAGCGTGGTTTTATCAGAGATCCTATTGGGCTGAAAAATATTATTTCACGAAGAAGATTGATTTAAAAAAAATAAAGAAAGATTTTCTAATGAAAATAAAGATCAAAGTTAAAACTTAAAACGAATAATCATTAATGCTTCGCAGTTTATGAGACATTTTTTTGAAAAACTGTTTCAAATAAAGTGGCTCGTAATAAAAAAAAGCATAGACTAAAATAACATGAAGTAAACCATATTTTTAGGATTCTGAGAAAGTAGCACTTTGCTCAAAACACAAAACCAACGGAACAAAACGGGACTAGAAAGCTAAAAGTCCATCAGCGGCCCGGTAAAATATACAACAGTTCATAAATATCAAAAAATCCTTTTACCAGCCATGAGATCAACAAATTTTACTGCACGATTTTAACTTTCTAAAAATCACAAGAAAGCTTTGTTTTCAGTAGAGTATTAGTTTTTCAGAATTCTACAAACATAAGGAAATAATACGAATCGGTTTATTAGGAACAGTTTTTCAGAAATTTGTTGCATATTTGTGAAATAGTATTTTCTGTTTGTTTTAGGTTTTAACTTCGCTCTTTACTTCCATTAGAAAAAGTTTGTTTTATCAGAGGATTTTTGTGCTTTTTTTTGTTTTTTAGGCTTTGAAAATATAGAAAATAAGCTTTAAAACAAAATCTCAAACATAGAAGTCATGATTAGTTTCTGCTAAAATTGGGCAGTAAATATACGTATATCTCTTAATCTTTCCCTTAAAAAATCTGCAATATGTCCCATAAACAGTCCGTGGGATATATTATCCTTGGTATCTTAAAGGAGTTGTAAATAAAAGTTCAATTATCAACGAAATATTACTCTATGTGAAATATATGAACGATTTTAGAAATCTTAAGGATGTTAAAAGAATTAAGTATATGTAGTAAATTTTGTTTATGGAATCTAGTTTCGCTATTACTGCAATTTTTCTGCCGCAACGCTGCGAAAAATTTGAAATTCTCGTCAGAAAGTATACTTTCATGAATTTTGCCCTTTTTACTTCAAAATTTTAGGAGAACTGATCAATACAGCTGAATGTTCGCCTGAAAGAGAAGAATTATTTAAAAAAATTGTCCATGCAAGATTTGAACTAGATTACCACGGTCTCATCAAAAAGACATTACTTCTAGACCAAAAAGAAAGAATTTTTTTCATAGTCTTATTGGCTGACCAAAAAGTTTTATCACCCCTCGACGTGGCTTAGTTATGCTCTTTTTAACTATAAATCTAAACCAATTATAATAAAAGGATCATTAGCGTTGAACTGGGCCTTCAAACATCACGCTACTACGTTGCAGTTGTCTACTACTTCCAGTGACGTCAACTGGGGGTCACCAAGTTCTTTCCTCCACCTAGATCTTGGAAGATACCCTTTGTGGAGTACTTTCATATAAAAATGCAGCTTTTTGGGTATTCTATTTAAAAAAGCTGAAATAAACAAGAAACTTACCCCCCCCCTCGAAATATCAAAATGTATCTTACTCTCCCATTTTTTTTTTTTTGAATTTAGACAAATATTTTGGTCTTCAATTTTTCGGAACTAGCTAGTTATGTTAGTTAGAGTACAATTTATAAAAAATATTAAGGGGGCTGGTAGGGGGAGTATACAAGAGGGGGGATTGTAAATTCCAACCATGGAGATGATGGTATACGATTAATTCTTCCCAGCCTTTCCACTCTAGAAATTACACTCAAAGTGCACTTTTTGGGTACGATTTGGCAATTTGTGATGGCTGTATCAAATTGAATTTAAAACCATATAGGTATAGAAATTAGCTTCGACATGAGCCCTTAAAAAGTTTTCTGTAATGTTTCTGTAACCTGCTAGAATTAAATTGGCCATGCATTACTGCCGAAAAATTCTAGAAGTCTTAAAAAACTAAGGCACAAACAGAGAGGTGCTTCTATTTTAAAGACGTGATTATGCAAGCAGTATGTCTGATGTTCAACAGGGTGTCCACACACATGAGCTGAACTTGGGAGGCAAGTAAGCTAAATTCGATCCATGACTCATCGAGAGAACCTCATTATGGAATCTCATTATGGGCATTTTTTTAAAAATAGTTCAAGGATCATATAAGAAAAACGCCAGGATCGACACATCCTCCCAGGACCCGGGGGCAAGCGTTTTAAGTTATGCCCTGGGGGCAAATATGGTTCTTATAGAAGGGGTGCTCTTATACACTTCAGAGAGGACTCTTTTCATTGGAAATCAAAAGTTTTAGTTAACTTTTTCAGATTCAAAAGAGATTGGATGGCAACTAACCCCCTCCCCCTACGCCTTTTTTTCCAAATACATCAGATAAAAACTTTGAGATAGTCATTGTGTTAAAAATAGTTCAAAGAGCTCATCAGATTGCAAATTGAAAGTTCTATTTCCCCTTTGAAGAATACGGAGGTCGACACAATCCCCCCGGGTCTGGGGGCAGGCGTTGTAAGTTATGCCCCGCGGGCAACTTTGGTCCTTATAGAAGGGGTGCTCTTATAAACTTCAGAGAGGACTCCTTTGATTGGAAATCAAAAGTTCTAGTTCACTATTTCAGATTCAAAAGAGATCGGAGGGCAACTACCCCTCCCCACGTCCTTTTTTCCCAAATTCATCAGATAAAAATTTTGAGATAGACATTATATTAAAAATAGTTTAAAGATCATATAAGATACACGCCAGGGTCAACACAACCTCCCAGGACCCAGGGGTAAACGTTGTAAGCTATGCCCTGGGGGAAAATATGGTTCTTATAGAAGGGATGCTCGTATAAACTTCAGAGAGGGCTCATTTGGTTGGAAATTAAAAGTTTTAGTTCACTTTATCAGAGTCAAAAGAGATTGGATGGCAACTAACCCCCTCCCCCTACGCCTTTTTTTCAAATACATCAGATAGAAACTTTGAGATAGTCATTGTGTTAAAAATAGTTCAAAGAGCTCATCAGATTGTAAATTGAAAGTTCTATTTCACTTTTGAAGAATCCGGGGTCAACACAATCCCCCCGGGTCTGGGGGCAGGCGTTTTGATTGGAAATCAAAAGTTCTAGTTCCCTATTTCAGATTCAAAAGGGATCGGAGGGCAACTAACCCCCCCCCCCCACGTCCTCTTTTCCCCAAATGCATCAGATAAAAATTTTGAGATAGACATTATGTTAAAAATAGTTTAAAGATCATATAAGAAAAACGCCAGGATCAACACAACCTCCCAGGACCCGAAGGTAAGCGTTGTAAGCTATGCCCTGGGGGAAAATATGGTTCTTATAGAAGGGATGCTCGTATAAACTTCAGAGAGGGCTCATTTGATTGGCAATTAAAAGTTCTAGTTCATTTTTTTAGAGTAAAAAGAGATTGGAGAGCAACTAGCCTCCCCCCCCCCATGCCTTTTTTCCCAAATACATCAAATAAAAATTTTGAGATAGCCATATTGTTAAAAATAGTTCAAAGGTCAGATAACAGAACTCCGATGCGGACACAACCACCTAGGGCCCGGGGGCAGGCGTTTTAAGTTATGCTCAGGGGACATATAAGGTTCTTATGGAAGGGATGCTCGTAGAAACTTCAGAGAGGGCTCATTTGATTGTAAATTGAAAGTTCTATATCACTTTTTAAGAGTCAAAAGTGATCGGAGGGCGGATAGCCCCCCCCCGCCCTTTTTTCCCTAAATAGATCCGATAAAAATTTTGAGGTAGCCATTATGATAAAATTGTTAGAAGATCATAAAACAAAAACTCCGGGGTCGTCACAACCACCCAGGGTCTGGGGCAGGCGTTGTAAGTTATGCCCTGGGGGCAAATACGGTTCTTATAGAAGGGGTGCTTTAAGAAACTTCACAGAGGGCTCGTTTGATTGGAAATTAAAAGTTCTAGTTAATTTTTTCAGAGTAAAAAGAGATTGGAGGGCAACTAGCCTCCCCCCATGCCTTTTCCCAAATACATCAAATAAATTTTTTGAGATAGCCATATTGTTAAAAATAGTTCAAAGGTCAGATAACAAAACTCCGATGTGGACACAACCACCTAGGGCTCGGGGGCAGGCGTTGTTAGTTATGCCCTGGGACATATAAGGTTCTTACAGAAGGGGTGCTCGTATAATCTTCAGAGAGGGCTCATTTGATTGGAAATTAAAAGCTCTAGATCACTTCTTAAGAGTCAAAAGTGATTGAAGGGCAGATAGCCCCCTCCCCTGCCCTTTTTTCCCTAAATACATCTGATAAAAATTTTGAGGTAGCCATTATGTTAAAAATAGTAAGAAGATCATAAAACAAAAACTCTGGGGTCGTCACAACCACCCAGGGTCCGGGGAAGGCGTTGTAAGTTATGCCCTGGGGGCAAATATGGTTCTTATAGAAGGGGGTGCTCTTATAAATTTCAGAGAGGGCTCGTTTGATTGGAAATTAAAAGTTCTAGTTCACTTTTTAAGATCCAAAAGAGATCGGAGGGCAACTACCCCCCCCCCTTCCCACACGCCCCTTTTCCCAAATACATCAAATAAAAATTTTGAGATAGAAATTTTGTTAAAAAAACAGTTTAAAGGTCAGATAACAAAACTCCGATGTCGACACAACTGCCCAGGGCCCTGGGGCAGGCGTTATAAGTTGTGCCCTAGGTGTAAATAAGGTTCTTATGGAAGGGATGCTCGTATAAACTTCATAGAGGGCTCATTTGATTAGAAATTGAAAGTTCTATTTCACTTTTTAAGAGTCAAAAGTGATGGAAGGGCAGCTAGCACCCCCCCCCCCTCCCACGCCTGTTTTCCCCAGTCAGATAAAATTTTGAGGTAGCAGTTTTGTTAAAAGGAGTTCAAAGATCATAAAAATAAAAACTCCGGGGTCGATACAACCCCCAGACCCTGGGGGCAGGCGTTGTAAGCTGTGCCCTTGTGGCCACTATGGTTCTTATAGAAGGGATTCTCATATAAACTTCAGAGAGGGCTCATTTGATTGGAAATTAAAAGTTTTAGTTCACTCTTTCAGAGTCTAAAGAGATTGGAGGGCAACTATCCTCCTCCCCCCCCCAAACGTCCTCTTTTTCCCAAATGCATTAGATAAAAATTTTGAGATTGAAATTTTGTTAAAAATATATGGTTCTTTTTCAAATTCAAGTTCCCTTTTCAGAGTCAAAAGAGATCAGAGGGCAACTTGTCCCCTTCAAACCCTTTTTCCCAAATACATCAAATAAAAATTTTGAGATACCTATTCTGGTAAAAATATTTCAAAGGTCAGATAACAAAACTCCGATGTCAACACAACCAACTAGGGCCCGGGGGCAGACGTTGTAAGCTATGCTCTGGGGGCATATAAGTTTCTTATGGAAGGGATGCTTGCATAAACTTCAGAAAGTTCTAGCTCACTATTTAAGAGTCAAAAGTGATTGGAGGGCAGATAGCCCCCCTCCCCAAACTCTTCTTTTCCCCCATATGCATCAGATAAGAATTTTAAGATAGCTATTTTTATAAAAATAGTTCAAGGGTCAGATAACAAAATTTCCTGTGTCGACACAAACCCCCAGGCCCCGGGAGCAGGTGTTGTAATTTGTGCCCTGGGGGTATATATGGTTCTTATGGAAAGGATGCTCATGTAAGCTTCAAAGAAGGCTCATTTGATTTGAAATTGAAAGTTTTAGTTGGTTTTTTAATAGTCAAAAGAGATCCAAGGGTAACTAACCCCCCCCCCCCCATTCCCTTTTTCCAAACCCATCCAAATAAATTTTGAGATGGCCATTTTTTAATAAAATAGTTCAAAAATAAGATAAATAACCGGTGTCGACACAACCCCCCAGGGTCCGGGGGCATGCGTTGTAAGTTGTTCCCTGGGAGCATATATGGTTCTTATGGAAGGGATACTCGTATAAACTTCAGAGAGGGCTTAATTGATTGAAAATTGAAAGTTCTAGTTCACTTTTTAAGAGTCTAAAGTAATCGCAGGCACTAGTCCCTCCCCCCTCCATGCCTTTTTCCCCAAACCCATCCGATAGAATTTTTGAGATGACCATTTTGTTAAAAATAGTTCAAAGGTCAGATAACAAAAACTCCGCTGTCGATAAAACCCCCAGGGTCCGGGGGCAGGCATTGTAAGTTATGCCCTGGGGGCAGATATGGTTCTTATAGATGGGATGCGTGTATAAACTTCAGAGAAGGCTCATTTGTTTGGAAATTAAAAGCTCTAGTTCCCTTTTTCAGAGTCAAATGAGAACGAAGGGCATCTAGCCCCTCCCCTCCCCCCCACGATTTTTCCCCAAACCCATTCGATAAAAATTTTGAAATGACCATTTTGTTAAAAACAGTTCAAATATCAGATAATAAAACACCGGGATCATCGCAGCCCCCCCCCCCAGGGCCTGGGGACAGGCGTTGTAAGTTATACCCTGGGGCATCTATGGTTTTTATAGAAGAGATGCTCGTGTAAACTTCAGAGAGGGCTCATTTGATTGAAAATGGAAAGTTTTAGCTCACTTTTAAACAGTCAAAAGAGATCAAAGGGCCATTAGCCCCTCCCCTTCCAACGCCCTTTTTCTCCAAACCCATCCGAAAAAAATTTTGAGATACCCATTTTGTTAAAAATAGCTCAAACACCAGATAATAAAAACTCCGAGGTTGACACAAACCTCCAGAGTCCGGAGGCAAGTGTTTTAAGTTATGCCCCTGGGCAAATAAGGTTTTTATGTAAGGAGAGGTAGTATAAAATTTGGAAGTGGCTCATTTGATTTGAAATTGAAAGTTCTAGTTCCCTTTTTATGAGTCAAAAGGTATCGAGGGCATCTACGGCCCCCCCACACAGACCCTTTTTTCCAAATGCATCCGATCAAAATTTTGAGATTGCTATTTTTTTAAGTAGCCCAACAATCAGATAACAAAACCTGGGGGATCAACATAGCCCCCCAGAGTCCTGGGGGAAGAGCTGTAACTCGTGCTGCGTGGGCATATAAGGTTCTTATGGAAGAGGTGGTCGTATAAAATTAACAGGGGACTCAAATGACACACCCCCTTGATCTAAATCTAACCTTCTAATATCCTCACATTTGCAGTGCAAATGGGAGGACAGCTCTATATAGCCTACTGCTTGTGAGTGGTTATCTCTTATGTAAAATTATTTTAGTTTTTTGTAATTAATTGTTTTTCTGTTACTAAGTTCTAGAGAATAGAAAACTAAAGGTCATAAAGGCAGTAAGGTTTTGTTGTTTTATTGTTTTTTAGTTGCGTATTAAGATTAGTAAAAACAGGGCCACCACGGGAAGGTTGTGCACTGCCGGCCCCGCCCACCCCTTAGCATTAAACCCAACCCCCTAATATCCTCCCATTTGCAGCGCAAATGGAAGGATAGCTCTATATACTGCTTGTGAATGGTTATCTCTTGTGTAAAGTTATTTTAGTTTTTTAAATTATTTTTTTCTGTTACTAAGTTTTTGCCAATGAAAACTAAAGGTAACAAAGGCAATACTGTTTCGATGTTTTATTGTTTTTTTAGTTGTGCATTAATATTAGTGAAAACAGGGCCACCACGGAAAGGTTGTACATAGCCAAACCCACTCTCTCCTTAGCATTAACCCCCCCCCCCCGAGCTCTTGTGCCTTTCCCCAAAATTTATCGTATCGAAATTTTGAAATAGCCATTGTGTTCAAAATAGTCCAAGTTTCAAATTACTATAATTTAAGGTTGAGAAATCCTCCATATCCCCTGGGACAAAGATTGTAACTTATGTAAGTTGCCTATTATTAGAATATAAGGTTATGTGGAAGGGGTGGTCGTATTAATTTTGGAGGATGCTCATTTGATCGGAAATTGAAACTTCTCGTTCTTTTTTCAGAGTCAAAAGTGATCAATGGGAAACTAGCCCACGCCCGACTTTTTCAAAGGGCATCCGGTCAAAATTTTGAGATTGCCAATTTGTTTAAAAAACTTCAAAGGACAAATAACTATGCTTCTGGGGTTGAGCCCCCTGCCCCCAACCCCGAGAATTTTGCACTGAGCTACGGAATTTGATTATTGTTATTTTGACACTTTGTTTACTTTAATACTTGAATTTAGTGATTTACGTGGCAACTTCGATTTACAGTGCAAAGCTTGTAAGTTATGCAAGCTGCTTATTGCTACTTTGATACCTGGTTTACTTTAATGCTATCTTTACTTTGTTATTTTTTACTTTGATATTGTATCTTTGATAGTAGTTTTGATACTTTGGTGAACATTTGATGTTGAAAAAAAAATTTTGATTTTGAAATATGGAATTTTTAGAAACTTGAAACTTTTTGCAATCAAAACGAACATAAACTAATTAAAAAAACTTTCCAAGAAAGAAGGTTTTCAAAGAAAAGAATAGGTCATTTTAAACTTAAGATCAGCAGATACAAATACCTGTTAAAGTTCAAACTCAAAATGACTAGAAATTACTATTAAAGAATAAATGAAACCCAAAACAAACAGAAATTATATAAGCAATCATAGCCAAAAAAAACATACAAGTATTATTATAGATGAATAAATAAATATTAAAGGGAGTAATGCTTAAATTGAATATGCAAATCAGGCTTAAAACGAAGAAAAATATTTTGCTATTGCAGTATAAATGAAACCCAAAACGAACATAAATTAAATAAACAGTCAATGCAAACAAACACACAATAGATACTAATATAAATGCATAAATAAATCTTAAAACGAGTGAAACTTAAATTGAATATGCAACTCAAGCTTGAAACGAAAAAAAATAACTGCAAACAAGAGTTTGAGTATCGCCTCCTTCTCTAACTGTAAAAGTCTAAAACCTACTGCGTCATTGGCGCTTTACTGAAAACGAATTATAGTACAAATATTTTCTTTTGTACTTACATTAAAATTACAGTAAATTTTTTAATTGATGAGCTTTCACCAATTAATATCATTATACATCAGATATTCAGTTTAATTTATTAGTTATTTCTAAGATTGTTCAAGAAGAATATAGTTTCACTACAAACAAGAATTTGGATACTGCCCCTTTCCTTGATTGTAAAAACCAAGAGCCTACTGCATCATTGACGCTTCAATGAAAATGAATTATATTACAAATATTTTCTGCTCCAGTCCATAAAGCATTGAAAATGAAAATAAAATTAGAGTGAAATAAAATCTTGAAGTGACGGGTCTTTCAACAATCAATATCATTATATATCAAATATTCATTTTGATTTTGTTTATACTTTCCAAGACTGTTCAAGACATATAGTTTTAGGTAAAGAGCCAATGACGCAGTAGGTTTTAGACTTTTACAGTGAGAGAAGGAGGTGATACCCAAACTCTTGTTTGCAGTGATTTTTGTTCGTTTCAAGCTTGATTTGCATATTGAATTTAAGTTTCACCCGTTTTAAGATTTATTTATGCATTTATATTAAGATCTATTGTATGTTTGTTTGCATTGATTGTTTATTTAATTTCTGTTTGTTTTAAGTTTCATTTATACTTCAATAGCAAGAGTATTTGGGGTTTTTAGTTGATGAAAACCTGTCGTGGAAGAACCATTCATGTGCGATAGCTGAAAAATTAAGGAGAGGCATTGGGGTGATGCAAAGAATTAAAAATCTAGCCCCAAAAAATTTTAAAAATGATTTATATTTCTATATTTTGTCCATATATTAGCTACGGATGCTCTATATGTGCAAGTAATTTTGTAACATGTTTCAAAAGAGTGCAAAAACTTCAGAATAGAGCTGTAAAATTATTATTGGAATTTGATGATTCTGATGAGGTTCCTGCTCATGAGCATTTTAAAAAGAATAACTCAATGGATGTACCCCAAATTCAAGATTACAAAGTCGCGATTTTCTCGTATAAATATTTGAATCAGCTACTCACCTCTGCTTTTGAAAATCTCTTTACTTTTAATAGAGACCGTCATGATCATAATGCAAGAAAAGCTGATAACTTAACTCACGAGTTTAGAAGCACCACTCGGGCATCTTTTGTGATTCACCATTATGGTCCCCATGTTTGGAATATATTGCTCGAGTGTGTGAAAAATGCGCCTAGTCTTCCGGCTTTCAAGTCACAGGCAAAGAAGTTTCTTTTATCTCGTGAGTGAATTTGATGTTAAGCCCGCTCCAGGCTGTCATTCTTTTTAAGGTATGCCCCCGATTTTCTTTGCTGTTATTCTTTTTTTCTATCTTCTTCTTGTCTTTTCCTCTTTCTCTTTTTTCCTTTATTCCTTCATTAGTTGAGTTTCTTGTGTGTTGAGTAGCTCAGTATGAATGTGGTTTTAATTAGCTGAGAGTATTAACCGCGCTTGCCCTTACAAACTTATTGCCTTTTTTGGCAGGCGAAAGGCGAACAGTGTTTGTTTTCTTTTTTGATAAATGTAAATCTCATCTCTCATCTCATAATGTTCCCATTCCAAACTTAAAGTGCAACATCCAGAAGCAAATAAGTTACATTACAGTTACTGCCTTTATGGTTGAAAAGTAACTCAAAAGCCTGGATATCAACAAAAGCGTTGATCCTGATAACATTCATTCTCTTCTGTTAAAAGAAGCTGCTCGTGAAATTGTCCCTGCACTATCTATACTTTTTCATCATTTCCTTGATCATAAGTATATCCCCTCCCAATGGAAACTAGCCTATACGACACCTATCTTTAAAAAGGGAAGTAGATCTAAAGCTGAAAATTATAGACCTCTCAGCCTCAAGTCTACTGTTGCAAAAGTACTTAAGAGGATTGTTAGTGATGCACTTCTTCAACATATTGTTACTAATGAAATTATCTTCAACAGACAGCACTTCTTTCTCCCAGAACAATTTGTAGAAACTAACCTTCTACACACTTACGGACAGGCTACACAGTTACTGGACAAAGGCCTTTCTGTTGATTTAATTTCTTTACACCTAGCCAAAGCATTCGACAAGGTCCCACATAATCGGCTTCGTTTTAAGTTAACAGCATCAGGAATCCACCAGTAATTAGTAGACTTGCTAATGAACTTCCTGACTGGTAGATCTCAGAGTGTACGGCTCTTCACAATAGATAGCAAATGTACCTACTCCCCAGCCCTGTAATGTTATAAGCGGTGTTCCCCAGGGGACAGTTTTGGGACCCACATAGTTTCTTTTTTATATAAATGATATGATAACCGAAGTCAGCAACAATTTAACCCCTTATGCTGATGACTCAAAATTATTTAGCGTACCTGATAAATCATCAATACAGCCTGACCTAGACCACCTTCAGGCATGGGCGGATAGGTAGCTTCTTTCTTTCAACATATCAAAATACGTCACCATTCATTTTGGTCATAATAATCCTCTGCGCCAATGCACTATCAATGATAACCAGACATCGTGCCCCACTCCTCTCCAAAATTGCACCAGTGGCAAAAACCTGGAAATCTATAGATTATCTTCTTAAGTTCCATGAACACTCTGCACAAACTGTTTCCAAAGCAAATTCTAGCCTTGGACTCATTAAAATAACACTTACTAGCCAATCAAATGGAATCTTCTTGAAGCTATGCATAATGATCGTGAGACCAGCTCTTGACCTTGGAACCTCCCTTGCTTGTCATTTTTAGAAAGTTGATATACAGATGATTGAAGGTGTACAAAGGAGGGCCACTAAATACACCTCTGGACTTGGTGAGAAACCATATAGTGAAAGGGTATCTAACCTGAAATTCCCATCTTTGACCTTCCGACGCAAGCGGAGTGACATGACAAACACGAGGTCATTCTAAGAAGCTTCATATGCACAGAGTTAACAATAGAATCAGACAAGACTTCTTTAGCCAAGGGGTTATCAATAATTGGAACTGTTTTAACCTTCAAGATACAACTGGAGCTGCCTATCATCTGTGTCTCATAAATAGTGATTAATTTTTATGCATATAATAAAAAGTTGTGCTAGGATGCTGATGCCGCTTGTCATACCCAACCAACTCGTATACCCTATCAGAAATTGACCCTCTGCGGCGGATTTACTATAAACTAAAGAAGAATAGTCCCCTTGGTCATACCTATATGTGGTCACCGTTACTAAGTGGGCTTAAATTGCTTTTATCCTAGCAAACTTTTAATTGGAAGGCGTGTCACTATTCTGTAAAAACAGTCACAACCCTGTTTTTTTATGTTTTGTGTAAAATGTCTCAACTGTTCATTTTTAGGTCGAATATCACAGGAATTTATTTCTTCTAGTTTTAAACTTATTGTAGTCCTTCCTCCTAAGCTTTTAGACCTTTTTTCTGGCAAATATTTCCTAAATTGATTACCAGTAAAAAAGCCAAACAAAAATGGGACTTAAGGATAACAAAATAATTTAGGAGAATCCCATTTCCATTTTGTGCTGACAAAATTGTTGTCTTGCCGATTCATTGGCTGATTTACTTTGTGCTGTGTCAGCAAAACCACAGACAAACTAAATATCAAAAGAACGCAAAGTAGAAACCCGACATTCCTTTTCAGCCGATAACGCGTTCATTGAAAACGGCTGAATCACAAAGAAAAGAATAAAAAAAGAAATAGGAGTGTGAGTTATATCACACAAAATTTAATTCTAACAAGCTTACTTAGGTTTTTATTGCCAGTACGATTTTTCATCTTCACACAGACTTAATATACGGTGTTGATATCTATCTTGCCTGCACTACTCATCCAAATTTTTAAGGAAAACTTAAGGCTGTAAGTCTAGGCTAGCCTATTGCTGCTGTTTAGATGATTGGCCACTTTTGTTTAAAAGTATCATCAGACTCTCATAACAAACTAAAGAAAATGTGAATAGAGGGTAAATTTTTATTGAATCATATTATTGACTTACAAATAAAGTGAATATAGCCTACCACTTGATGCTTTTTTTAGCCTAGGCCTATACTCTTTCCAAATATAGGCCCAATAATCATTTTTATTGGAAATGAGTTTTACCCCCACCCGTATATATACCAATTCAGGGTATATATTTGCACATTAAGGGGGTAGGGGCAAATTTTATTTCTGATGTAAATGGAAGGTAAGTTTAAACTTTACCCCCACCCCCTAATGTGCAAATATATACCCTGAATTGATATATAGGGGTGGGAGTAAAATACATTTCTGACAAAAATGATTATTATATTTGGAAAGAGCTTAAAAAAGGGGGATACCACCAGAAGGCTAATTTGACAGTGTATAGGCCTAGCCTATATATACAAATCTTTAAATTAGCCAACCAGTATTTTAAGCCTAGGAGTCCAGCTAGACATAAGGAAACATATTAAGAAAACAATTTGGTCAATATCTACCAAATCATATTATTGAGTTAGGACTAAAGTGAATACACCATTTGATGCCTTTTTTTATGCTGATTACAAATATAATAAGCATTTCTATCAGAAATGAATTTCAGCCCCCCCCCCTATATAGGCTATACCTAACCTAACCCTAAATTGGCCTATATAGGGGGGGGCTGAAATTCATTTCCAATAGAAATGCTTATTATATTTGTAATCAGCATAAAAAAGGCATCGAATGGTGTATTCACTTTAGTCCTAACTCAATAATATGATTTGGTATATATTGACCAACAATTCTTACTCCATAATATGCAGAATAATCCTAGTTAACATATTTTGCAGGGAGAGAGCCTTTATCTTCACTTCTTTCCTTGTTTTTCCCATTTTTCTAAGAAATTCATGAATTTCTTAGAACCTATATATTCACAGAATGGTAAATATCTACCAAATCATATTATTGAGTTAGGACTAAAGTGAATACACCATTCAATGCCTTTTTTTATGCTGATTACAAATATAATAAGCATTTCTATCAGAAATGAATTTCAGCCCCCCCCCCCTATATATGCCAATTCAGGGTTAGGTTAGGTATAGCCTATATAGGGGGGCTGAAATTCATATCCAATAGAAATGCTTATTATTTTCCTAATCAGCATAAAAAAAGGCATCAAATAGTGTATTCACTTTAGTCCTAACTCAATAATATGATTTGGTAGATATTTACCCACAGAATATATATCCCCACCCCCCCTAATGTGCAAATATATACCTAGAATTGCATCTTCAATCTAAATATAACATCCATTTGCATCACAAATGAACTTTACCTCCATATTAGCCATGTGGTGAATGTCCAAAAAAAGGCATTGAGTGGTATATTCACTTTATTTGTAAGTCAATAATATGATTTGGTAAAAAGTTACTGAATAGAGAATAACACACTCCTAAGGAATAGGTTAGGCTAAAGCCACCAATACCCTCTACAAAGGTTTGGACAGAATGATTTTAGTTGGCTTAATGTTAGCAGTGGCAGATCCAGCCCCCCCCCCTAGCATAGTTTAAATTAGTGTAATTTACTTAATTAACCCAAGTTTGCATTAATTAAATTTACTCCTATCACAAGTTTATTGGATTGACTATTTTGCACCCACCCTAATTTTTTTTTTATTAGATCAACCTATTTTGCACACACCCCCCCTCTCCCTAAAAAAAATCCTGGATCCACCCCTGAATGTTAGTTATAGGCTATTTTTAGTTCGGAAATCAGACAGGTCAAAAAGAAAAATTAATTTTTCATTGTTCATATTATTGACTTACAAATAAAGTAAAAATACCATTTGAAGCCTTTTTTATGCTCTTTTTCCAAGTATAATAAATCACTTTTGCTACAAATGAATTTTACCCCCACCCCTATATATACCAATTCAGGGTAGGCTATATGTTTGCACATTAGAGGGTTGAGTAAAGTTTAAACTTACCTCTCCTTTGCATCAGAAATAAACTTTACCCCCATCCCCCTAATGTGCAAATATATATGCTGAATTGGTATATTTAGGGATGGGGGTAAAATTCATTTGCAGCAAAAGTGATAATTATATTTGTAAAGAACAAAAAAGGCATTGAGTGTTATGTTTACTTTATTTATAAGTCATAAATATGAACAACAACAAAAAATTACCAAAGGAAATACTGGATTCTATTCTAGCTACTTTTTATCTATCTTGGAAAGGGGTTAAGTTAGGAAAATGAAACTTTCAGGGATAGGTCTACAGGCTAAAGTAGGTCTTGGGAAGGTATTTTTGAAGTACCTGTCTCAACTCCTCTCTCTAGAGGGTCCTGACCTTTGATGACCTATAAAATTTGTCTGTTATAAAAGTGAAACCTTGCCAAATAGATCTTCAGTACAAGATCTATTTTGCAAAATATTACAACAAAATTGTTTTCAGCTTCACAACTTTGCTCAATCCTAATTTATAAGGTTTTAAAGATATGCAAATACATTTCCTAATACGGCTCCTGTCATGTAGGCAAATTTCAGGACCCTCTAGGGAGAAGGAGTGGAGGTAGATACTCCAAAATACTTTTCTAGGACATACTTTAACATGTAGACCCATCCCTGAATGTTTCATTTTCCTAACCTAACCCCTTTCCAAGATAGCCAAACATAGCTAAAGTAGAGTTTTACAAAAATACTAATCAATTGCTTATTCAAGGATTGCTCCAAATACAATCCTAATCTCTGTTGCATCCCAGTCCCCCCCCCCTCACTTATGAGGCCAGATATAGCCATGGGCTTTAGGCCTACAGTCTACCAAGGTTTGCTTATTTTTCTTAAACCAGGTCTATTAGAAATTATGAATCCACTCTTGATGAGAAACTAGCATATGGCATTATTGAGATCCAAAGAAGAAAAAAGAAATGGATTTAGCCTAAACACCTCTCAGTAGCATATATCATCTTGTATCTTCTTAAAAGCTTGGGTTAATATGATTTTAACTAGAGCCTTACAGGTCACTATCTGAAATTCTACTCTGAGCCCTTGAAGTAAAACTTTCTTTATTATTATTTTTTTTAGTTTTTAATTAAGTAGGCCTACATATCCATTGAAGCTTATTTTGCACCAAAGTGCAAATTAAGGTAAATTCAATAGTGAAATAGTCCAATTTTTAGGAGTACAATAGATATTCATATTAATTTAAATATTGATATGGTTATTACCTGTCTTTGTCTAGGCCAGTAGGCTATTGTGTAAATAGGCTATGTTACCCTAGTGAAACTGGGGTATAAACATACCATCCTATCTAAGTTTATGATCACACAAAGAAGAAGGGAAAACAAGTTTGCAGTTAAAATAAGTAGTGTATTACATTTAATTGTAAAACTATGTCTATTTTCAGTAGCCTTTTTGTTTGCTTTAGCAGAATAGGCTTTCATTGTGTAGCCTTAAATTGAAAGTTTGTGCTGCAATGTTTGCCTATGTATTGTATTAGAACACATGGTATTTGTGTCTTGATTGCTGACTTATATAATCCATAGATAAGGTAGTAAACCATCTACCAGCACCAAAAAAGGTTTTGGCTTAAAATAAAGATTGTTTGACTTAAGTTGTTTTTAAATTCAAGGAAATATACTGTTTTGAAGTACTTCTGATTTTGAAAATCTGCAATTTATAAATATATTTTAATGCTATTGATGTTTAGGTAACCCAACAGTGAATTATCATTGAACAGACCTGAATAATGCCAAAAATTAAACACAATTGTTCTAGAAGTGTGAAAAGTAATATTGTTCTAGCTGTTTATGAAAAATTAGAGGTAATATTCTTTCTGGTAGTACAGTAATCATAATTATCATGTTTTGCACAAAAAAACAATCAATCTTTTTTTTCTTTTAGTTTAATTTATTTAAAAAAAACAGTCAAATTCTAAATTTGGCTCTTTACTTTGAAAATACTGCCAGGATTTGTGGCAAACTTTTGTCTTATGCTGGATTATTTTCAAATCCAACAGAAATTTGAATGTAAATCATGTTATTTTTTAGCCTATAATTTATAGTTTCATTTTGGCATACTTCTTTAGAACTCTATATTTTAAAGGCTGCCTGTAGCAAGGGTTAGAAAAATTCAACTTTGTTTGTCACACAAAAATTGCTGTGTGTATGATAAAATTATATGAAAAATATAACATTTCTGCAGCTCAGTGCAGAAATGTGCATCTTATTGAGAAGCTAACATCACCTAATCCACTAAAAACATGTTTAAACTTATATTATAAATTTCTGAACAAAAATTTTACCAAAAATAAACAAGACAAAAATCAAAGAAATCCATTCTAAGCTGAATTTTTTTGTGCAAATACACAGTGTAAATATATTAGACCCTGGGCTATTTTATTGTAAGATCTGTCTTATCCAAGCTAATATGTATCATACTAGTCAAGATTAGTCAGGAACCTCCTATGTCTTTTGGTTTTTCTTTCTAGTATTTTGCTTCCTTTTTTAAAATTAAATATGAAAAAAACATCACTAGACAGTTTTTGTGCTTCTGTGAGATATCCTAATTTATTCTTTTTTACACATTCATAAGTTTGTAAAAAGAAAAGAAGAAGGAAGGAATTTAATAACTAAAATGTCATGAAGTTATTGTTGTTTTCTTTTTCCATTCCTATAAGGAATGGAAAAAGAATGGACTAAATTTTTTTGTGTAATTTAAAAATTGATATATAGGAATGGGTATAAATTTGTGGAAGAGTGTATTTTTAATTGATTTAAAATATCTTTCTAGGAAAGGGAGCAAGAATGGCACAGAGTAAACTAAATGATTTGGCTGGGAAATTTGGGGGGAGCCCAAAGGGTTTAGGGACAGGGCTAAAGATAGCTGCTGCTCTTGGAGCTGCTGCATATGGAATCAGCCAGTCAATGTTCACAGGTGAGTTTGATTAAACTAATTATTCCAAAATGTTTGTCAAAATCTATTATAATAGTGCTACTTAAAGATCCTTAAAAATTACTCTTTTTAAAGAGGTTTCAAAAGACCTATTAAGTAGTTTTTTCATGGTTATATTGAGTAAGAAAGTTCAACCTTGGATACCAATCTTGGAGTCAGAAGAGACACTGTAAAATTACTCTAATATATTTTTAAGAATTTGAAAAGATGAAATTAGTTTGATCTATGCCTTAAAATATGTGACATGCTTATAATCAGGATTTCAGTGTACAAGTATTTGAAATGCATCCTAACACTGTATTGGTCAATTTACTGTATGATTCTGATTAATTAAAAAAAACTTCTTCCACAAAATAACTTTTTCAAAAAAAGTAAAGAACTCCATTAAACCAAAAATGAGCAAAAATAGAATCAAATAATCTACCAAGCATAAAACTACCGCAAATCAGCATCAATTAATAAATGAAACCCAAAATGAGCATAACTAACAATAAATAACTGAGTCAAATTCAAAGCAAGCAAAAATTAACATGAGTACAGCTCAATACCCCTATGCTTTCTAAAAGCCAGAACATAATTTGCACTTTAAGGAAATTTTTGTTTAATATTTTCACCTTTATAACTTTAATAAATCAAAAATTAATTGAGATTTTAAGGGATATCAGCATATTTACGTTAAACTGTAGGATTTACCAAGGCATGGTAATTTTTGTACATCTTTAAACCTGCATACTTGGTCAAAAGTAATTTAATTGGTTAATTATTTAGTTTAAATATTCAAAGGATTTACCAAGGAATGGTAATTTTTGTACATCTTTAAACCTGAATACTTGGTCAAAAGGTTGAAAATAAAACATTCATTCTGTTGTTACTGCCACAATTACATACTGTCTAGGCCTTATTATTCAACATAGTGAAACTGGAGTTCAAGCTCTTAAGCTGCTGATAGTAAGTCTATTGCTTGTGGTAAGTGATTCCATCATTTCAACTATTCTGTCTGAGGATGATGGGGCCTAAGTCCTCCAAAAATAATTGCTTGTGAAACTTTACTGAGGCCTGAATATATACCTAATGTGATTTTAAATGTTGTTTTCATTATGTTATTATTATTTACATTAATAACATCAATAAGTGATTCATGTTGTTTATTAGATGCAAATGTAACAAATTCTTCAAAAAAGGATATTTCATGTTAGAACACATGGAAAATTTTGCTTTCAATAATTGTCCACATCAAAGTATTAATACTTCAGCAAGAAAATGGTAATTCATTGATTTTGGATGATAAAGCTGAAAAGTACTAAGTAAGATAGAATAAAGATTTAATTTGAAAATTGCTCTTACAAACTAGCTTTGCCAAACTTGCATTTCCTGCCAAGTAAATAAAGCAAAAATTGAAAAAACACAAATCTCAGGACACCAATAAAGTCATTAAGAAGATTTAAATCTGTATAAAAGAAAGAAGGAAAATAACTACAAAATTGCTTTCAGTCATTTTCCCCATAAAAATATTAATATTTCAGCAAGAAAATGGTGATTCATTGATTTTGGATGATAAAGCTGAAAAGTACTAAGTAAGATAGAATAAAGATTTAATTTGAAAATTGCTCTCACAAACATGCTTTGCCAAACTTGCATTTCCTAGCAAGTAAATAAAACAAAATTGAAAAAAAGAAAAATCTCAGGAACACCAATAAGGTTGTTAAGAAGATTTAAATCTGTAATAAAGAATGACAGAAGAAAAATAACTGGACAAAAATATGGTAAATTGGATTGACTTGTGAAAATATTACACTGAATTGGCTGGTGAAAATATTAAATATTCTGAATGAATTGGTATAAAATGCTCAAGTATTCTGAACATATCATTGCTGAATACTTAATGTAAGCAAGTTAAGAATGAAAATTTATGCATACTAGCAGTTACTCATTTTTAATTATTTGCACTAAATTTTTATAAGTAATGAATAGAAAACTAGAATTTACTGATCCCTTGTCCTGTTAATTTCATTGGGCAAAATTTTTGAATGCTTTTAATTCCTGCAGTTCAGTTTTTTTTTAATATATTTGCCTCAGGTGCTGCAGTGAGTTGATAGTAGTAGTGATTGTTTGTAGCAGTCTCACAATGACAGACACATGATAAAAGAATTTGGCATAGTTCTAAAGGTCTTTTGAAAAATGCCCCCATCATAAGTTATAACCATTCAAACCTTTGACTAAGCTAGATTTATGGTGCAAATCAACTATGACCCATGGGTCACAATTGTAGAGCAACCTATGTGACAATGTCTGTTGGATTTGACCTGAACCCCATTATTTACCTTTATTTGGACTTCAGAGCAAATTAGTGTACAACACAAGTTGTAGATGCTACTAAATTCAGTAGAGATCCATTTGGCTATTCTTACAGATATGGGCAACAAAAATGTAATTCTTTTCTTACTGAGAATCAATCAAGTTCAGACACTGATATCTTAATTATAGCTGTTAAGATCTGATAACAACTTCTGCTAAATATCTTGATGACATAAATTTAGAGCCCCTCCAGTTTTCTTTCCCTGAATTGTCAGATTTTATCCTGATTTCCAAAAGGCATTGCTAGGACATCAGCTTGTATTTTCTACCAAGTTTTATAAAGATAAAACTTAATAAAGAACATTCTATCCCCTCACCAGCATAGCTTTCAGCCAGGGAAATCAGTTGAAATCCAATCTCATTGAGACAAATGACATCATAACAGATAACTTGGATAGAGGAATCCCTGCGGACTTGATTCTATTAGATCTGGCTAAGGCCTTTAAGAAGGGGCCACACAACTGCCTTGGATTAAAACTTTGGCAGCAGGTACCCACAGGGACATAGTTGATTAGGTCATCAACTTTCTAACAGGTTGGACTAAGCAGGTTTGACTCTTCTCAGCCAATGGTGAGAAGGTTTTCTCCAGAACATTTGATGTTGTAAGTGGAGTCTCCCAAGGCACTGTTTTGGGTCCTACTACATTCCTCATATATATCAACAATATGTTTAATAGAATAAAAATCTGCTTCACTCTCTATACTGATGGCTTCAAGCTGTTTGGACCCACTAATCAACAAAGCCTGCAATCTGACCCTCTTAAAATTCAAACATGGGCACAAGATTGGCTACTTGGATTCAACATATCAAAGTGCAGTGTCCTTCACTTTGGCAGCAATAACTCTTGTTGCCATTATAAGATGTCTGATCCCAGCTCAATGTCAAACTCAGGGCTTAAGACTAGTCCCGAACAAAGAGATCTAGGAGTACTAATAGATGAATAACTAAAATTCCATGGTCACTAGCAACAAGCAGTTGCAAGAGCAAATTCAATCCTTGGTCTCCTTAAACGCACTATAGCTAACTGCTCCTGCAAAGTCTTCCTAAGGCTCTATAGGCTATAGTCTGGCCTGTATTGGATTTCGATGCATGTTTCCCCTCCCCTTCCTATAAGAATAATATTAGCCTAATTGAGGGAGTTCAGAGGCATGCCGCAAAGTGCATAGCTGACCTATATGATATCCCTTACAACAAGAAACTGGAGCACCTACAGCTTCCAACACTCATCTTCAGATGCCGCCATGGTGACATGGCGCTGACCTACAAGTATAATACTCAACCTAATAATCCCCTCTTTACCAAACATGCAAGAGGCCGCTCACATAAGCTGTCAATACATCCATGTAATACATGAACACAGCAGCATTTCTCCTCTGAGTGTGTTGTTAACGACTGAAATAGTCTACAAGATGAAATGGTGATCTCACACACACACACACTTGTGTCCTTTAAGTCCGTGCTTGACAAGGAATGGAGTCACAAGCCATGGAAATATGAGTGGGACTGCCCATCCCATTCAATTACCCACTGATGCCAATGTCATCATAACTGTCTTCCTGGGAGGCTGATGCTGCCCAACCTTCTTGCATACTCTATCTGAAGTTGCTGTTGTGCAGTGGTGTCAGCCTTAAACCACTGAAGAATATTAATTACTAGCCATACCTATCTTGTGGCCACTTTTACTGAGTGGCTTAAATTGCATCTCTCCAGCAGACCTCTCTTATGGCAGTCACTGGGTCCTAACACAGTGACGAAATTTCATCATCCTCAATACAGAGCACAACAGATCCAGTATGGACCTTAATTTTGCTCCAAAGTGCAAATTAAAATAATCCAAGAACTTGTTCTAGTGAATATTATGAGGAAAAGAATTTAGGATTCCAATCCCTCAAACAGGATGCTTAATCTTACATCTGACCAAGTTGGATGCATTTCTAACCATCACTGTCAGATATCCTAACAGCCAGAATTTAAGAACGCCCTCTCTTTTCACTCTTCCAGAAAGGTGTCATCGTTGGAAAATTACAAAAGGGACTGCCCTATAACACAACTAACATTTAAGTTTGAATAATTTGAATTAAAGCATTAGAAGCCCTATATTGGGTTAAATATTCATTAAATAGAAAAAAATGCTTGGGAAAAGTCCCAATTAGCCATTGAATCTATCTAACCCATGAAGAGGTAATGGCCTACATCCCCCTCCCCCTCAGGAGGCTACTTTGAAACTGTAAATAAACCCCATCATGTAAGGTTTCACATTCAGAAATAAAACAAAAAGAATTAGGTTTTGTAAAACTTTTCAAGACAAAAATTTCCAGTAATTTTTAGTCATTTAGAGATCAAATAAAAAGCGTCTTAGATTTGGCTGGGGAAAGCAGGTTAAAAAAAACACATTTTATAACATAGGTCTTTTCTTTTTCTATAGATTCCAAGTATACCCTCTATAGTTTGTAGAGTATGATTTAATTTCAAAGCCATTCCTCAATGCCCCTGATGCACATCGGCTATTAACTGAAATAGCTTGTACTAGCATACTACTACTACTAACAAGTCACTGCAGCACCAAGCCGCCTGAGGCCAACACAGCTACGCATGCTCCTCCTCCATTCCAATCTATTCAAAGCCTCCCTAGTCATCTCAAAATTTCTCTCAATATAGCCCTGGAAAGCGGGGTTGAACCACACTTTTTGTACAGGGTACTGTTTGAAATACAGTCAGTCAACCAGGTGCCCAGAACAATCTGTAGGCAATTTCTCTGGAAAACGCCTAACAAATCTTCATCTACTTTCTGGAGCACCCATGCTTCAGAACCATATTTGACCTCTGTCATCATTGTAGCTTCCAATATTCTAATCTTGGTTTGCAGACTTATCTTTCCTATTCCTTCAAACTTTTTTTTAACTGTGAAAAAACACCCTGAGCCTTGGCTATTCTTATTTTAACATCTTCACTGCTCCCGTATTCTTTACTAATATAATAATACTACCTAGGTAATAGCTCCTAGTCTCACTGAGAGTTAGTCTTGCACGTTTTAGTCCTTAAATCCTTAAAGCTTTAAAGCTTTTAAATCCTTAGAAATGCTCTCCAGATCAGTCTGCTGTATAGTCAAATGGTTTGTATCATAGCTGTGGCATTCTTTTCATCAGCACATTTAAGACATTAACAGATTGCTGCTAAAATTTGGTAAAATTAATAAGAAATGAAATAGACATAACTTAATCCCCTGCTATGAGCTGTAGAAAATATATAAAAATTCAGACAGTTTATGACAAGTGATTTTAACGAACTGAAATCTGTTGGAAAGGAAAATAGCGAGCATACACAGAACAAACAAATGGGTACCTATACTCTTAGCCTCATCCATTGCTGCATGCTGGCCAATCAATCTTATCTTATATATTGCCAAACTTGAATTCAGAATAAAACTTTCAAAAGTTTTAGAAATGGGCCTTAAATCATTAAAACCTTCTGGGTCTTCATACTTATAAAACTAAAAATAATATGATTTTTTAAATGACTAAGGAATGTGTCATCAACAAAGTGCTGTTTAAAAATCGCGGTTAAAGGAGTAGATAAAATATCAGAGCACTTGGCAATTAAGTTAACATGTATCCCTTTTGGGTAACTAGATGTAGAAGAATCAAGCACTTTTAATTTTTACTTGGAACTAAACTTATCTCTAGGACAGGGCAGGGATCTTTGTGTCTATGTTAATAGCCAGGAAAGCTGGTAATTCCGTGGGCACTGCAAATAGATTAAAAAAAATGGATTCATATCAGTGGTTGATTGGTTGGGGCTTACTGTCATCTTCTTGGATGTCATTTGTTTTTTAACAATAATATTCTTAACCTTATTGTGATATTTCAATGGGCACGATTCATTTAACATCCATTTTTGTCCTGTATTTTTTTCAAAACATCTTATTTTTTGCACATCCCGAATAAATTTAGAATCCCTGGCTTATCATTAGGTTTCACAGGCACTTTTTTTTGGGGGGGGGGGAATTTCACAGTAATGCTTGTACAGCTCATTACAAAATAAACTTGTAATTTTACCATCATCAGATAATGAAAGGATATTCTACCAGCCACGGGCTGAGAGCCATTCCTTTGTAATTTTGAACTAAATTTGTTATGCAGTGTATCTACAATACAGCTTTATTCAGTCTGCTTAGAATAAACTGAATAGGTACCCAAACAACCCACAGATGATCACTAATTGAGGTAGTGTAATTTGAGTTAACATTTTTGAGAGCTGATCAAAATGAGATCCACCTTATTTTGGTTAAATGGGCACCTCCAATGACTTATGGTATTATTTTTTCCCCTAAGTTTAATGCAAATCCCAAAACAAATCATTAATCCAGTGCATAATTTTCAAGATATTGACTTGTCACATTTTGTGTAGGAGTTCGTTTGTCTTCATTCTCAGTAGAAATATATTCATATCTCTTTATGTTTGCAAAAGGGTCTTGTACACACTGATGTACCCAAACCTATAGAATACAAAATTCAGTCAATTGGGCAATGTCCATATTGCTGGCCATTCCTGTGTGTGTGTGTGTGTGTGTGTGTGTGAGGGGGGGGGGGTGCATATCGTAAATGAAGCAGTGAAAGCATTTTTTTTTAATGTTGCTTTATAACAACCAGAAGTGAAGCATATTTGGTCACATGTCACGTCGCATTTGATCATCCAGTATTCATCATTGACCTTGGTCAATATTCGCCCATGAGTTCTTTTCATGATTGGATTGTTGCTTTGAAAATTCATTGTAATAAAGCTTATTCTTCTTAAAAACTTAAGCAAAATCCCATTTGCATCAGCTGTAGATGTGTATCAACTTTTTTTTTTGCATCATTCTTTTAGAGTGAGTCTGGTTTGATGAGTGCTATGTGCCATAATTTTATTGTCAAATTTTAGTTGTTGGTAGGGAGTAAAAGTGTCAAGTCTCAATTTGGAGAAGAACATGGTGTGATTTTCCTCTGCCAGTTACGTCTTTATCCCCGTAGCTCCTTAAGTCCCTTATTTGATAAAAAAAGTTATTTGTTCTCTAAGGAAGGCTTTTGTAACTATGCTAATTGTACTTTATATATATATATATATATATATATATATATATATATATATATTTATATATATATATATATATATATATATATATATATATATATATATATATATATATATATATATGTATATATATATATATTAAGTACAAGTTTGATGTTGCGTCATTGTTAAATTGTAAAATCAGTAAACAGTTTACTTACATATTGACTTTGCAAGTAAACTTGACTTGCGTATTAGCTCGTCAAAAACGAAGTCCTGATCTAATTTTGCATAAAATGGGTAGGTAAGCTATTGACAATACTGCCACCTTGAGATGATAGGGTGAAACTTCTACTCCTCAGAGAATTGAAAGTGTTTATAATATGCTGGGACCTTTGCATGCATTTAGGAATAAAATCATCAAAAAGGTGGATCATAAGTTTTTTATTTTAGTTGATGGTGGTCACAGAGCTATTATGTTCAGTAGATTGGGTGGAATAAAGGACGGGACTTACACTGAAGGTTTGCACTTCAGGGTGCCCTGGTTTGAGTACCCTATTATTTATGACATAAGGTAAGGCTCTTGAATTTATGTTATGTTCGCCCATAAATTTTCTACATTTATTTTGTAAATATTAATTCTTTCACAAAACATAATAGCTTCATTTACTCTTTTATACAATGTCCTTGCATATATAAAAGAGCTCCCTCAAATACTTTTCTGAAGAAAAAAAAAAAATGTGCTTACTAGTATATGAAGAGTAAACCTTTATTCAAACAAATATCCTAGGCTGAAGAAACCATATTTTTTAACCTTGGTCTAAACAGGAACGGATGGAATTGCGCATACAAGGACATTTCTTTATTTAGCGATGTGAAATCAGTCTGCCACAGGGGAATTCGACTCCAGTCAGAACCTCGTTTTAATCTATTTTGTACAATTCGCTAAATGTTCCTTTAGACAACATGGAAATATTTTTAGTCTGTTTATGCCTGACAATTTTACATGGTCGATTCTGTTTATTGAAATATTTTATTATATACTGTATTATTTGTGTCTTGAGATAGTGTCAGAACTTGTCTTTTAGGCCTGTGCTACCTGTGAAGCATGAAGTTTTGCAACATATCGACAGCTGTAATTTGCACCAAACGGACAAGGTGCTTTTGTCATTGGATTTATTATCAGATCCATTCATTGACTGAGCTTACTCATTGTTTTTTTGTTTTTTTTAGAGAATGGCCTAAACTTGTGCAAAAATAGGCAAAGTTTTTTTTCACATTTTTTTACAGTCTTTTCCAGGCATTATTCAATCTAAAGTAAATGTAAAAATGTGTCAGAAATTTAATTCAATAGATAGATGAAGCCGAATCTCAGCTATCAAATTATAGCAAAACTGTCGTCTTACATTCTACTACTACTACTAACAACTCACCGCAGCACCAAGCCGCCTGAGGCCAACACAGCTAAGCACGCTCCTCCTCCATCCCAATCTATTCAAAGCCTCCCTTTTTACACCCGCCCACGAAGTTCCCATTTCCTTTAAATCTTTCTTTATGACGTCCCCCCACCCCAGACGGGGACAACCTGCTTTCCGTTTAGCCCTAGATGGTTGGCCGAAAAGAACAATCTTCGGCAATCTGTCATCCTTCATCCGCACAACGTGCCTTAGCCACCTCAACCTTTCTTTCATTATAGCCCTAGAGAGCGGTATTGAACCACATTTTTCGTATAGCCTATTGTTTGAAATACGGTCAGTCAGCCGGGTACCCAGAACAATCCTTAAGCAATTTTTCTGGAAAACATCTAGCAAATCTTCATCCGCTTTTCGGAGCGTCCATGCTTCAGAGCCATATTTGACCACTGTCATCACTGTAGCTTCTAATATTCTTCTTCTTCTAATATTCTAAAGTTGGTTTGCAGACTTATCTTCCTATTCTTCCAGAGGTGTTGTATTCAGACAATATTTTTCACCACTATAAAATATGCCTTGAGGACGACCCAAAAAAAAGATACCAAGTTAATGGTCTTTTAAGCTTTTCTTAAGGTGAATACAACTGAAATTTCAAAGAATTAGCTAAGTAACAACAGGAATCAGCAACTCTATAAGAAAATTAAAATAAATTTTCTTGTGAATTATTATCGCTTCTAATCAGCAGTTATACCAAATCAATCCTGCTCAACTCATCCTCAGGGCTATACTGTGGTGTTCTCCTCCCCATAGTATAGTGCAGACGGTTTGATATCATTCTATTTTCCCTTCTTGCTTTAGTTTTGTTTTTCTCTGTTTAAAGCTTTTTCCAATAGGCAATGTTTAGAAGTCCTCCAAAAAAAATGTCCCCCCAGATCCCAAATCAAATTCCAGTGAATGTGCCATAGTGAAAGATACCCATCTTGGCTGGTCAAGCACACTTTCTCAAAGTTCAAATGATAGCTCCAATTCGGAGAATAGGACAATGATAAGTGTAGGGGCTACTGTAACCATAAATGATGATAATGGGTTTCAAGAAGTCCTCTCTAGAAGCTCTAAAAAAAGGAAAAAAATCTCCCCAGTCAAAAGCATTTCCCCTCTCCCTGACCAAGATCCTCCCTCCAAAAACTTAGGTATTTACCTTAAAATTACTCCTACTACCCCCTTTGAAATAAAAATGATCACTGCAATAAGAGTTGCAATTTTTAAATTGCTAAAATCAATGTTCTCTCTTAATATTAACCGTGATGGATCTCTGCTAATAGCTGTAGAAGATCAGAAATCAGCAGATACAATAATTAACCTAAAATCCCTTCTGAATACCCCAATTATTGCATCTAATTGGAACCCAAAACAATCACCAACAAAAATAGTAGTTCATAATGTTCCCCCAGAGATATCCACTCAGGAGTTAAAAGAAGGGCTATCAGATAGGGCTGGAAACACAATCCCAGTTGAGGATGTTACCCAACTTGGCAAACCTAACTCTAATGGCCTAAAAACTAGTAGATCCTTCTTATTCACACTGAAGGAAAAAATTAATATCCCAGAAAAAATTATTCCTATTTGGGCAAATCAAACCACACAAGGAATACAAACCTAAGCCTATCCAGTGCCAGAAGTGTCTCAAACTGGGACACACAACAAACAAATACAATGAAATTCTCCGAGAGTGTAGTAATTGTAAAGCTTTCCATCCTAAAGAGTTGACAACTTGCAACAACACTCAGCCTACATGCATCAATTGCAAAGGCCCACATGAATCTACAAATAAATCATTATGCCCTGCATACAAGAAAAGAGCTCTAACACTCCAAATATCAACAGAGAAGGCCATCCCATACCCCTTTGCAGCAATGGAGGCAAATGCTGCCCAACAATACCAAATCAAGCCTGTAATGAAACCAACCAAAACCCCCAAGTCAAACGCCCCCAATGCATCAAGCACCCCATATAAAACACCATTTTGATTTTTTGCCAATGAATATTGAAATGATTTTTGAATCTTGTGTAGTTGAATGCTCTTTTCCAAATAATCGGAAGTTTTTAATTGCAGTTATTTACCGTACTCCGTCATCCAGCCAGATAGAATTTAAAAATTATTTTGAAAGTATGTTGGATAAATTAGCTAGTCTTAATACTCCTTATTTAGTTATGGGTGATTTTAATATTGATTTAATGAAACTCCTATCTGCAGATCAGAATAGAATAGATAGAAATATTTTGCAGTTTTTGGAGGGCCCACTATCTTATGGACTAAACCCCGTATGTTTTGTGCCCTCTAGAATAGCTGATACATCATTTTCATTTATTGATAATATTTTTTCACCTTATAGTGCTGTTAATACATTTATTATTCCTGATGATTCATCTGACCACTGTATAATTATGTCTGATTTTCTTATAAATTTTCCGCATAATAAAAGAAAATCAAACCAAGCGTAGAGATTTTTCACATAAAAATGTGTTAAGGTTAAAAGAAGGGCTTGGTGATGTTGATTGGAGTCCTGTAATTGATGAGAAGGATCCGAACCAATCATTAGATAAATTTTATTATATTATGAATGAAAAGCTTGATCTTTTTTGCCCATATAAGAGCCCGAAAGGAAAGAAACTTACCCCAATAAAACCTTGGATAAATGAATCACTTTTGAGATCTATTAATGAGAAAAATCGTTTATATAAAATTAGAATAAAATATCCCACGGAAATAAATATAACGCGTTTTAAAAATTATAAGAATATGCTGGTAAGGATCCTTAGAGTAAATGAAAGACTTTATTATGAAAAATCTTTTCGAAATTCAGATTCCCGTAGAAAAACTTGGAGTTTGATTAATGATAAAATTGGAAGAAATAAAAAGTTGTTACACCCTGAAGTGTTATTTGATATTAATGGTAAAGAATTTAGAGGACCACAAGCTGTTGCTAAGAAGTTTAGTGAATATTTTGCTAGTATTGGATCATCTGTTGTTTCAGGAGAAGTTGACCTTTCTTCCCCAAGGTCGCATAAAAAATATCTACCGCCCACTGAAGATACGAGCATATTTATGGCCCCGGTTACTTTTGCAGAATTTCAAAAGGTCATTAAGAATTTAAAAAATAGTAATTCATTGGGATATGATGAACTTTCAACTAATTTGCTAAAAAATATTGCAGGTGTAATTTTTGAACCATTGCTTCATATTTTAAATTTATGTATTTTCTCAGGTACATTTCCTAAAAGATGGAAAATTGCACGTGTAATACCATTGCATAAAAAAGGAGATAAATCTGATACAAATAATTATCGTCCTATTGCAATTTTATCACCATATATCTCTCTGGGACATATATCTCTGGGACATGAACCTACCCCACACGAATCTACAATATGCTGATGATCTGGTGCTATGGTCATCTGGCAACACCTTTCAGATAGCTCAGTCAAATCTGCAAAAGTCACTTTTCCAGTTTGAAAAATTCTCTCAACTTTCAGAATTACCCATTGCACCGACCAAGTCAAAAATAATCCAATTTCACCGGAAGCGAAATCATGTTAATGCAAAACTAACTCTAAATAAAACAAATGTTCCAGAAGATAATCATATTAATTACCTAGGTCTCATGCTTGACCAAAAACTTAATTTCCACCTCCACATTTCAAACACAATAAAAAAAGGCTATAGAAAAACAAATATACTAAAAAGACTTCTTTCCACACCCTGGGTCTGTAAGGAGAAAACCTTACTCCAGTTTTATAAATCACATATAAGACCCCATATTGACTATGGACTCATCGTCTATGGTGCATGTGCAAAGACCCAGATGCAAAAAATTGAAACAACACAAAATGATATAATACGTCTCATATTTGGTCTTAGGAAACCCACAAGCACCAAGTTTCTGCTTATGGAGATTGGATTAACAACAATAAGGGAGAGACTTAGCTTTCTCTTGACAAAACATCTTACAAAAATTTAATCAAATAGCTCACACACACTACATAATTGGTTAAGAAATCCAGCTATGTATAGAGGCATTGCAGATGAGTATGCCAATATTCAGAAGAAGTTCCCCATACCAGCAAAGTCTATTGCACCTACTTTCCCCCATTCCCCCCCCCCCATGGAATTGGTCAAGTCCCATAATAAATAATGACTTCTCAAAGTGGAATAAAGATTTAACCCCCATTGCTTTTGTCCAGAAAAAATTTGCAGAACTTAATACTATTACCTATAAAAATCACTTCCAAATATTTGTTGATGGGTCAAAAATGAATGAGAAGGTTGCAAGTGGTGTTTTCCTTCCTCACCTGAAAATTGCAATGGGCGAGAGATTATATAATAATTTATCTATAATGTCTGCTGAGTTAAATGCCATAATCATGGCATTAGAACACCTTAAGGAAAACCAACCTTTGATTGCAAATTCAAATAATATTATCATATATTCCGACTCTCTATCAAGCCTTGAGTTGCTGGCCTCAGCTCCTCAATATAAGTTGGACATTGACACTTATCATTGTCTCAGTATTTTAGATAATCTTGCTTCAAGTGGCATAAAAACTTATTTTCAGTACATTCCTAGCCACTCTGGCATAAGTGGTAATCATCAGGTTGATGAAATAGCAAAAAATGCTATAAATATTGACCAGCCAAGTGGGAGACCAATCCCAATTAGAGATATTTACCGATGGAGGCTATCAGATATTAATTTTAATAAGATTAATCCTATCTTTTCCCCATTTCCCAATAAGAATCTTTCTAAAATTTATCATAGAATTCGTTCTGGAACAAATGGACTAAATTTCCTTGCATTCTCATATAAGTCTTCTAATTCAAGTGGTTCAATTCCCCTGTCCCCTCTTTGCAGGCATTGTAATATGAATAATGAAACAATTGACCATTGCCTATTTGAATGTAATATGCTGACGTCTGCACAACATACCTTGCTTTGTAAACTGTTAAAATGCTTCAAACACCACAAAATCTCACTATCAGCCAAGAGCCTAGCCAACTATACATGCACACAGAGCACAGAAATCGATATCTATCATCTTATATTTGAACTCCTTGAGTCAAAAGATCTACTGAAAGATATCTGACAATATCTAATAAATAAGAGACGACCAAGCCAGTAGCTCTGTAGCCCACAGAGTGAAGCAAAAAGAAAAGGGCTAAATAGTATTAACTGAATAGCCCGCCTGCTGTGAATTAGAAGAAGAAGAAGAAATTTTGAATAACAAAATTTAAATTTCACGATGGGGGGGGGGCATCAAGATTTTAAAAATAGGTGGGGCATGGCCCAAAATCGGTTGGGAACCACTGGTCTAACCTTTATTAAAACCGTTACCTGAAAAGTTATCTCAATATTCTCATTTCCGTTCAAAGAGCCCTCTCCCGGTATTTTACGACCACTGGTTCAGTACGTTCATCCCTGGGCTAAAAAAAAAACGGGGAAAAAAGGAGATATCAGTTCTGATTCAGTGCTATCTATTCTAAGAAGCCATTTTTCTTATTGCTCAAGGTAGGGGACTGTAAGCTATCAGTTTTGGGTTCTTACAATGGTGATTACCATGTTGTACTTTTTTTGTGCAGTTTATTTTTTAGGGATTTTAGGCTCTTCTGTGAAATAGTCAAACAATTCTGTTCATAATTACAAATTGGTTTTGGGTTTGTTTGACTCTGAATGAAAATCTCTGTTTACTAAATAGTGGTATGGTCCGTATCCTGAGTACCGCCCTCCATGGGGCATATTTGCCATTAGATAGTTTTTTTTTTTAAATCCTTTTTTTAAATTTTGGCTACTGGCTACTATATATCTGAAAGTATTTGAAATATAGATATTCGGCTTTATGAAGAAATATAAGCTGGCTACTGGCTACTATATATCTGAAAGTATTTGAAATTTAGATATTCGGCTTTATGAAGAAATAATTAAAAAAAAAAACGTTTTCCACAAAATAAGTTTTTCAAAGAAAAGTAAAGAACTCCATTAAACAAAAAATGAGCGAAAATAAAATCAAATAATCTACCAAGCTCGAAACTACCACAAATCAGCATCGATAAATAAATGAAACCCAAAACGAACAGAAATTACAATAAATAACCGAGTCAAACTCAAAACGAGCAGAAATTAACATAAGTTGGGCGCAAAACCCCTATACCTTCCCAAGGCCAGAACAAAATTTGCACTTTACTGAAAAAATACAAATGAACGTGCATTGTCAGTTTAATATGCATATACTGATATTTAGTAATCAAAATGTTAAAATTATTTGGTTTATTAAAGTTATAAAAGTAAAAACATTTATATTTTTTTCAGTAAAGTACCAATTTTGTTCTGGCCTTGGGAAGGCATAGGGATTTTACGCCCAACTTATGTTAATTTTTGCTCGTTTTGAGTTTGACTCGGTTATTTATTGTAATTTCTGTTCGTTTTGGGTTTCATTTATTTATTAAATAAAAAAAAACAAGTTTTTTTTAACTGAAAGTAAGGAACGACGTTAAAACTTAAAACGAACAGAAATAATTCCGTATATGAAAGGGGCTCTCCCCTCCTCAACGCCTCGCTCTTTACGCTGAAGTTTGATTTTCTCACAACTCTATTTTTTTAAACAATAAAAAACTTTAGCGTAAAGAGCGAGGCGTTGAGGAGTAACCTTTCATATACGGAATAATTTCTGTTCGTTTTAAGTTTTAACGTCGTTCCTTACTTTCAGTTAAAAAAAAACTTGTTTTTTTATTTAATTTTTGAACGTTTTTGATTTAGTGCAAGGTTTTGATATTGGTTCACCTTACTTGAATAATTAAAACAAAATTTGCATATAAATTTTACTTTTATTTGGTTAAATGGCTTTCTCGAAATTTGTTTAATTTTATTTACGAACGTTTTCATTAGTAATAAATATACGTAACTTACGTAACGAACTTCTATATTCATAGATTTTTAATACGTATATTAGGGGGTACGCCCCCTAGTCAATACCTTGCTCTTTAAGCTAAAGTTCGAATTTTGTTCCAATTCTTTAAAAATTACCCCTTAATCACAAAGGCCTTTAATTAGAATAAATAGCTCTTATGAAAGTACTAAAAAATCTTTGGCTTAAAGAGCGAGGTATTGACTAGGGGGCGAACCCAATCATATACGTAATATTTTCTGTTCGTTTTAAGTTTTGATGTTGGTCCTTACTTTCAGTTGAAAAACTTTTTTTTTATTTAATTTCTGATCTTTTTCTTTAATAATGATGGGAAATCCGGCGCCCCCTTCATAGCAATGTCCGTTCCCCCATGAAAACTTCCTTCATCGAAAGATCCTCCCATGTAACCCCCGACCCACCTCGTTCGACCATTAAAAAGGGTACTTGTCCTTTGAATTTCAAATCGAATGAGCCCTTTTTCAAGTTTCTACGACAAAGATTTCAATAAAAACCTTATATGCCCCCAGGGCACAACTTATTATCCTTGCCCTGAGGGTTGTGGGGGACTGTCCTCCTCAAAAATATGTTTTCTATCTGGAAATCAACTACCCTGAACAAAATGGCTATCTCGAAATTTTTATTGGATGTGTTTGGGGGAATTATGGGCGGGGGGGGGGCTAGTTGCCCTCCAATCCCTTTCGACTATTAAAAAGGGTACTAACCCTTTGAATTTCCAATCGAATGAGCCTGTTTTGAAGTTTCTACGACACCGCCTTCTATAAAAACCTTAAATGCCCCCAGGGCATAACTTAAAACCCATGCCCTGAGGGTTTTGGGGGAGTATCCTCCTCAAAAACATTTTTTCTATCTGGAAATCAACTACGCTGAACAAAATGGCTGTCTCAAAATTTTGATTGGATGTATTTGGGGGAATAATGGGCGGGGGGGGCTATTTGCCCTCCAATTACTTTCGACTATTAAAAAGGGTGCTAGCCCTTTGAATTTCCAATCGAATGAGCCTGTTTTGAAGTTTCTACGACAATGCCTTCTATAAAAACCTTATATGCCCCCAGGGCATAACTTAAAACCCTTGCCCTGAGGGTTGTGGGGGAGTGTCTACGCTGAACAAAATGGATATCTCAAAATTTTGATTGGATGTGTTTGGGGGAATGATGGGCGTGGGGGGGGGCTAGTTGCCCTCCAATCACTTTCGACTATTAAAAAGGGCACTAGCCACTCCAATTTCCAATCGAATGAGCCTTTTTCGAAGTTTCTACGACAACTCCTTCGATACGAAGTGCCCGGGTATGGAGAACCAAAAACAACACATTGTGCCACTGAGGGTTGTGGGGGAGTGTCCTCCTCTAAAACATATTTTCTATCTGGAAATCAACTACGCTGAACAAAATGGCTATCTCAAAATTTTGATTTGATGTGTTTGGGGGAATGATGGGTGTGTGGGGGCTAGTTGCCCTCCAATCACTTTCGACTATTAAAAAGGGTACTAGCACTTTGAATTTCCAATCGAATGAGCCTGTTTTGAAGTTCCTACAACAACGCCTTCTATAAAAACCTTATATGCCCCCAGGGCATAACTTAAAACCCTTGCCCCGAGGGATCTGGGGGAGTGTCCTCCTCAAAAACATTCTCTATCTGGAAATCAACTACGCTGAACAAAATGGCTATCTCAAAATTTTGATTGGATGTGTTTGGGGGAATGATGGGCGTGGGGGGGGCTTGTTTCCCTCCAATCACTTTCGACTATTAAAAAGGGCACTAGCCACTCTAATTTCCAATCGAATGAGCCCTTTTCGAAGTTTTTACGACAACGCCTTCTATAAAAACTTATATGCCCCCAGGGCATAACTTAAAACCCTTGACCTGAGGGTTGTGGGGGAGTGTCCTCCTCAAAAACATATTTTCTATCTGGAAATCAACTACGCTGAACAAAATGGCTATCTCAAAATTTTGATTGGATGTATTTGAGGGAATGATGGGCGTGGGGGGGGGGCTAGTTGCCCTCCAATCACTTTCGATTATTAGGGTACTAGCTCTTTGAATTTCCAATCGAATGAGCCTGTTTTGAAGTTTCTACGACAACGCCTTCTATAAAAACCTTATATGCCCCCAGGGCATAACTTAAAACCCTTGCCATGAGGGTTGTGGGGGAGTGTCCTCCTCAAAAACATATTTTCTATCTGGAAATCAACTACGCTGAACAAAATGGCTATCTAAAAATTTTGATTGGATGTGTTTGGGCGAATGATGGGCGTAGGGGGGGGGGTTAGTTGCCCTCCAATCACTTTCGACTATTAAAAAGCGTACTAGCCCTTTGAATTTCCAATCGAATGAGCCTGTTTTGAAGTTTCTACGACAACGCCTTCTATAAAAACTTTATATGCCCCCAGGGCATAACTTAAAACCCTTGCCCTGAGGGTTGTGGGGGAGTGTCCTCCTCAAAAACATATTTTCTATCTGGAAATCAACTACGCTGAACAAAATGGCTATCTCAAAATTTTGATTGGATGTGTTTGGGGGAATGATGGGCGTGGGGGGGGGGCTGGTTGCCCTCCAATCACTTTCGACTATTAAAAAGGGCACTAGCCACTAATTTCCAATTGAATGAGCCCTTTTCGAAGTTTTTACGACAACGCCTTCTATAAAAACCTTATATGCCCCCAGGGCATAACTTAAAACCCTTGCCCTGAGGGTTTTGGGGGATTGTCCTCCTCAAAAACATATTTTCTATCTGGAAATCAACTACGCTGAACAAAATGGCTATCTCAAAATTTTGATTTGATGTGTTTGGGGGAATGATGGGTGTGGGGGGGGGGCTAGTTGCCCTCCAGTCACTTTCGACTATTAAAAAGGGTACTATCCCTTTGAATTTTCAATCGAATGAACCTGTTTTGAAGTTTCTACGACAACGCCTTCTATAAAAACTTTTTATGCCCCCATGGCATAACTTAAAACCCTTGCCCTGAGGGCTGTGGGGGAGGGGTTGTCATCCTTAAAGACCTAATTTCCAGAAAATGGCTATCTAAAAATTTTGATTGGATGTGTTTGGGGAAAAGGTGGGCGTGAGAGGGGGGTTAGTTGCCCTCCAATCACTTTCTACTATTAAAAAGCGGACTAGCCCTTTTAATTCCCAATCGAATGAGCCTGTTTTGAAGTTTCTACGACAACGCCTTCTATAAAAACTTTATATGCCCCCAGGGCATAACTTAAAACCCTTGCCCTGAGGGCTGGGGGGGGGGGAGGGGTTGTCATCCTTAAAGACCTAGTTTCCAAAAAATGGCTATCTAAAAATTTTGATTGGATGTGTTTGGGGAAAAGGTGGGCGTGAGAGGGGGGTTAGTTGCCCTCAAATCACTTTCGACTATTAAAAAGGGTACTAGTCCTTTGAATTTCAAATCGAATGAGCCTGTTTTGAAGTTTCTACGACAACGCCTTCTATAAAAACCTTATAGCCCCCAGGGCATAACTTAAAACCCTTGCCCTGAGGGATGTGGGGGAGTTTCCTCCTCAAAAACATATTTTCTATCTGGAAATAAACTACGCTGAACAAAATGGATATCTCAAAATTTTGATTGGATGTGTTTGGGGGAATGATGGGCGTGGGGGGGGGGGGGGCTAGTCGCCCTCCAATCACTTTCGACTATTAAAAAGCTCACTAGCCACTCCAATTTCCAATCGAATGAGCCTTTTTCGAAATTTCTACGACGACTCCTTCGATACGAAGTGCCCGGGTATGGAGAACCAAAAAACAGCACATTGTGCCCACATCGTTCTTTACTTAGGCAGCGCTAGTGTGCTGCCTATGATTGAAATTCGGCTCCTGGTTAAGAATAAAAGACGAAAGAAATTTAAAATGGGAGTGGTAATAACTTGGTTTTTTGGTCTATTACAATATTCTGCTCTCAATTTGTTGAGGAGCACAAGTAACTTTTATTATGCTAGAAACAATGCGACAAAGTAAGCATCAGTACCAATGCAGAATAAACTATTCTACTAATACTATTAACTATTCTACTATTTGTATTACTTTGCTTGGACACGCATTTGTTGGAAAAATAAAAAACAACTTAGACTACTCAAGGCTAAGGTACACTTAACCAGAAAGTGTTTTAACTGATTGGTCGCTGCTACTTGATGGTTTATCTCTACTGATTATGGGTTCACTACCCTTGTGATTAAGAATAATAAAATCAGTGTTGGGGTTCCACCCCTTGTTTTTTTTTTCAGATAATTGACCTATTTTCTTTTCTGTAATTATATTTGCCTACAAGATAATTTTAATCATAAGTTGAACTCTGGTTGCTAAGCTAGATTCTTTCGCAATAAGTAAGCTTTGAAGTTAAATCCTATTTTGGTCGTCCGAGTCTGGGCCATTGAAAGATAAAATTACGCAAAAGTAGAATGGATTTTGGATGTTGATTTAGAGGATTGGCCAGTGCCAAGCGGAGGTCCACCCCTACGCAAATTATGTTGTACAGAACCAATGTTTTATTAGTTAATTTAGAGTGAGACCCCGTTTGGGGGAGTCTGTTCTTTTCAGAGTTGATACATGTGTGTGACTTTTTTTTGGAAGATTACAAGTAAGCTATTTTTCTACAGCTGTGTACACTTTTTTTTCTAGGAACCCAGACAGGGTAGGAAAAGAGTTGCGCTAATTACTGTCATTATTATATCGACAGGGGGGTTCGTTTACCTTCCGAGGAGATAGCTAGAGATTTTAGTGGTGACCCGGATTGGGTTCACCCTTGGCCTTAGAGTTTGGTCATTTGACCGTTCGATCACGTTATCATAACCTGGGGCAGGGTATATTGTAAATTGGGTATTAACGAACCCTATATTTACAGAACCGTTGTGGTAAGCGCGGGCATACCATTATAATATTTGGCGCCAGTAGGGGCTTTCCCCTCCAGTAAGTGGTTCAGCACCATTTTTGCACTAATAAGTGGTGACACCCGTACCTTACCACACGAATAATCAGTTTTATATCCATTAAAAGAGACTGATGGGGATTGTTTTTATCTTTTTAATGCTTAATTTATTTTTCAGATCTCGACCTAGAAAAATTTCTTCTCCAACTGGTTCCAAAGATCTACAAATGGTAAATATTTCACTCCGTGTCTTATCAAGGCCAGATGCTGCTTTTCTGCCTACCGTTTATAGACAGCTAGGACTTGATTATGATGAAAAGGTTCTACCATCTATTATTAATGAAGTTTTGAAGTCAGTTGTTGCCAAATTTAATGCTTCACAGTTGATTACACAGCGCCAACAGGTAATCTATTTACTTAATTTACTTAAACGCATGGGCAAGCTGAAGAAACGATTTTAATCTGTTCCCCATCTTCCCTAATAGAAGGCGAATTGAATAAAGTCAGATACACTAGCCAGAATGATCATAGCAGCTACAGCATACATTACCAATAGTTCGTGCTGTGCAGTTTATTTACAATAAAAGAGTTTGTTAGTTTTTTTTTTGTAGAATCCAATGCGTGTAGTCTTTCAATGATTAAAATGGTTATTTTTGTAGTCTATCAATTGGAAATATCATTTTTATTTTCTCAAAAATGAAGAAAACACTCTATTAAAATAAAAATGTCTTAAATATTCTGAGCAAACCGCTCTTGTAATTTAAGATGAAAAAATTTGATCGATGTTTCAATAGTTTCTGTGTTCTAAAATATAAAAAAAGGTACCCAGAATGGTATGCTAGAAATATTTTCAAAATATTTCGAAATTCTACAATTTTATTTTATCGTTTAATTGTTATCACTTGTTTTTAATCCAGTAGGAGACTAACTTCAGCGTAAACATTGAAAAATCCCGAGTATAGATTTAATCACACATATTCACTTCCTGCGTTGTTTCTTTTCCGTTTTTATAAGTGTGTATGTGTGTGTGTCCTTCATCCTGGTATATGTTGTGAGTACTTTATCTTCAAGGGATTTCACGTGAGATACTTCATCTTCTAAATATATAATTTTTTTTTTTGCCAGTTTCAATGTTGTTAAAGCTAAAATTAAAAGAAATCGACGACAAAATGGCCAAGGATGATAAACCGAACTAAGCAATAGGAAAGTATTCACAAATAGTTGGTTAGCCTTTTACTGTCCTACGAATTGTAGATACGTATGCAAAGTATGGGAAAACCTGATGATGTACGCCTAGTGGAGGCGTTCTCAAATCCAATGTGTAAAATGGTGGCATCAGTGGTAGATTTCGTAACAAGACCAACTCCACAGGAAGTAATTAATCCTTCTTTTTAGTCCCAGCCTGTATCTTTTTGTACTTCCATCCTAGGGTAACCATTCTACAGTTGCTACTAATTTTATATTTCCAAATCATTTTCTTTAACCCTTTTCTTGCCCTGCTATGACAACATGTTTTCCAAAACACGAAAACAAGGGAAAAAGAATCTTAGAAATAAATTCTATAAGACATTTTACACCATACATTCTGCCTATATTCTGGAATATAAGTAGAATATTCCAAAATCCCTTCTTTTCTTCTATTCGTCATACTTTCCCTTTGGCTGCTCGACTTTGCATGTGAGTTTTTCTGTCGGAGTAATTTTCTGTAGGAACTGTTGGAAGGAGGGGGGGGGGGTATCAGACTAGAATCATAAAGGTCATCCTTAAAGCTTCCCTCAAATTTCTTACAAAGAATCTCAGACTAAGAATGCTCTGAGAGAAAAGGTAGTTATAAAGAGTTACAGCATATTATTAAGTAGTTGATAGTACGACAAATCTGGCCGTGAGATCTTAAACTTTGCTGCAAAAGGCTCACAGTGAGTTTTTCATCTTGCGTGATTTATTTGATCATCTCACTTGTGTATTGCAGTCCAGTCCCTGTTTCATCTTGCAGAGGTTTAGTTAAAGCACCATGTAGAATAACAATAGAATAAGACCTTGCCAACGCTCAACCTCATCCAGTTTTACGTGAATTGCTTAATCTTGACTTTTAAAACTCTCAAAACTAATTTTCTTTATTTATTGTCCCTATTTAATGTTCACCATTTCAGTTGTTTAGTGAAGTCAAACTTTAAAAAAAATGAAAGTTTACGGTTAGAGTTCTAGTAGAATTTGAGCTGATGTGCGCCTGACATGCCTCATCGAATCCGTTGCTCGTGTTAGAAGTTTACTGCACATTGGAAACAACACGCAATGAAAAATTTCTCAGTATGATGTTGGGATTCAGTGTCTGTATTGACATTTATGTTGTAACTAGGAAAAATAATCGAAGTATTCTTGTACCTTAAATAACTGATTGTTTCTGCTCAGTATTACGTTTGGTGCGACACAGCAGTCTTTTTCCTTGATTATTTATTACCTACTAGTTCTTTTGTCGAGGTAAAATTCACGTTCATTTCTAGCGAGGTCAAGAACAATGTAAAAAATGTCATTAATCTGCCTAATTCAGGAATATAGAAATCGAAGCTAACTGAATGATCCAAACAGCTTTGTTGACTATGTTGATACAGCCTAGCAGGAAGTAAGCATGCCTAGACAATTTAAGATTTTCATAAACATATATTCCTGCCTTAAATCTTCAAACCTTAAATTATCAGTCAAACACATGCGCTACATTTCGTCTCTTTTCACGCACAACTGTTCCCGATTTAAATGTTGTGATACTTGGAAGCCCCAAAAGAGAAATAAAATATGATAACTAAAATTATAGAGTGTTCATAAATTTTAGGTTTCCTTGCTTGTCAGAAGAGAATTAACAGAACGAGCAAGAGATTTCAACATTATCCTTGATGATGTTTCTATTACAGAGCTTTCTTTCAGTCAGCAATATTCAGCCGCTGTTGAAGCTAAACAGGTAAGGTGTATTTCAATGAGTTACTTTTAGTCTTGTGAGTGAGGGGGGAGTGGGTATCCGGGTTGCAGCGGTAGCTAGCAACCTAGATAGAGACGATCACGTCCAATGTTAATAAATATAAAAACCCATAACTCCTTAAAAAAGAGTCAGATAAAAACAAAAGTACGCCATTAGAACCGCCTTGTCCGAAAGCCCTATATAGGAAACTTTCAGTCCCTTGGCTTGGACAGCAAGGGAAATATATTAGCTTGAAAATCGAGAAAAGTGGCAGCTACTACAGCATTCTGCCTAAATAGCATCTTTTTTTATTTTTTCTTCCATAGATAGCTTGGCACTCGAACAGCTTAGAGGGTTGTTCAACGGCTCATTTTAAAGGAAATGAATGGGGTCAAAGACCTTTTATAACTAAAACAAATTATTTTTAAAATAAAATCAATTTTGTACGAAAAACTGCATATTTCATGTTAAAGATTGATCAGTGACGTCATAATCGTAGGTTGTAGCCAGTCTCTTACTATTCCAATTAAGAAAAAGCCATAGGCTTTTTCCTGTTTGTAATTTCACATCAAACAAAGAACTGATCAGATGAGACTGATCCGGGTTGCAGCGGTAGCTTGCGATCTAGTAAGAGACGATCACGTCCAATGTTAATCCGGTTGCAGCGGTAGCTAGCAACCTAGTAAGAGACGATCACGCCCCATGATAAAAACTAATTACAGTAAAGAACAAACCTCCAGCCCATAGTAACTAAATTTTTCCATTATAGAGGCATTTTTTATAATTAGAAATATGGGCTTGCAATGGGCGCCCCCTTTCACCAATAGAGGTTGATATTTTCAGACATTGAAGAAAGGGCTATTTCACAAAGTCTTTGTAAACCTGTGTTTTGGGTTCGTTTTAAAGATGATATTTTTTATTCATGGGAGCATGGTGAAGAATCTTTGGGGTCTTCCCTTCACTTGCTTAACTCTTTGGATCCAAAACTCAAATTTTTTCAGGAATCAGAGATAGATACGCGTCTTCCTTTCTTGGATGTTCTGGTGCACCGAAATGATACATGTTTCGAGTTCGGGGTTTATAGAAAACCTACGCATGGTGACGATACTTAAATTATTCCTCTAATTATTCTCCTGCGGTTAAAAGAGGAGTGGTCACTTCTCTAGTCGACAGATCATTGCAGGTTCGTTCACCACGTTTCCTGGATTCAGAGCTCGACCACCTTAGGATGTTTTATTTGGAAATGGTTATCCAATTAGTTTAATAAATTCCGTAATTGAAAATCGTATTAAAAAGCTATCAGATGGTGACAAAGCTAAAACAAATCAAAGGTAAAATTTCGTTTACCTTGATCTCCCGTACGTAAAAGGGGTTTCAGAACACATTTCCAAAGTTCTAAAGAAAGATAATATTTACACTTATTATACACCCAGTAAAACTATCAGTTCCCAAATTTATCAAGGTAAAGACCCTATCCCAAAAGGTGGAAACTTTGGTGTCTACAGAATTTTATGCTCGTGCGGTCTTTGGTACATCGGAAGAACTCACCAACGGCTTAGGGATAGTTTAAATCAATACTAACTCAATTGAGAACACCCTTAAAAAGCAAAAAAAACGGAAAATTTTGACTCTGCCATTGCAGAACATATCTATGATTTTCCGGAACATACTATTTTATTTAACCAAGCTAGTTTAATTTCTCATGACAAAGGTATTGTCCAGCACTACAGTGAAGCGGCTGAAATTTTTAAATACCAACATTTAGGTCTAGCTTTAAACAGAGATTCTGGTGATTTAAGAATAAACGAGTCATATTTCGGTTTTCTAAAAGAGAAGCTGATACTTTAGTAATCCCTGAAATAAACCTTGGACTACTTTCCGAATCATATAATCAAACACGTGAACCCCTTTGGTCTCAAAGGGTGTCAGCAAGGAATGCAATAATTAAAATCAGAAATCAGTTGACATAGTTCTCTAACTTATTTAATTGCTCGTTAGTTTTGTTTTTGAGTGAACGAATTGTTTTCTTTTATTTCTCAGCTGTTCGCTAGTATCCGTCGCTGGCACTTCGTAATTTTTTGGATTTTGTGCAAATCGCGGATATTGGTGAATGACTCGCATTTATGGTTGTTAGGTATTTGGTTTTAATTTTTATAATTTTTGGCTTTTATTGAATTTTATTCATCTTTTAATTTATTGTTTTTTTCACATTCACATTGACTTTCCGCTTTTGTTTTTGTGGGTTTTTTCTTCGGCACTTTCCTTGAATTTATTAGTTGAACATCCCTCATCAAGTCCTGGAAGTTTCAACTTAATACAATTAGCCGTTTCTATGACGTTACTGATACGTCCTTTTGATAACGTGTTTGTTTATGTACTTCTTGAAATTTTAATCTCAACGCTCTTAGCAATACAAGTATTTGCAATAGAAGAAGTAGTTGAAGTACTAGTAGTAGCAGTAAATTTAGCAGTGATAGAGGTATCAGTAGTAGCGTAGTACCGTTAGTAGTACTGACTGACTGGTCATTTTTACCGACTGTTTTTTGTCAATATTTAGCATAATGTCCGTTTCGAAGACAATACGTAAAATCACTGCAGATTGTGTGTTGTGACTAACTTCACCCCCCCCCCCCTCCCACAAAAAAAATCCTTGGAAATTTCATCTTCATACCAATAGTCATGGTTGCAATAGTAGTCACATAGTTTTGGTATTACTAGTAGTAGTATTAATTGTATTAGCAGTAGTCCTAGTAGCAGCAGTAGTATTAACGTAATGTCTTTCGGTCAGTTGAACATCCCTCTCATCAAGTCCTGGACGTTTAAACTTAATACAACTAGCCGTTGCTATGACGTTAGTGATACGTCCTTTTGATAACGTGTGCGTTTATGTACTTCTTGAAATTTTAGTCTCAATGCTCGTAGCCACACAAGTATTTGCAATAGAAGAAGTAGTGGAAGTGCTAGTAGTAGTAGTAAATTTAGCAGTGATAGAGGTATCAGTAGTAGCGTGCATATTTGGCCTTCTGGTCAGACGATTTTCCTCTTTAAGCATTCTCTGAAACCTGCAACTTAATACACAAATCAATTCTTGAGATACGCTCTTTTGACAGTGTACATGCACACAATGTCGTTACTAGCCAAAATGTTTGGAGGGGGGAGCACGAGATTATACCGACTGACTGGTCAGTTTTACCGACTGTTTTTTATCAATAATTAGCTTAATGTCCGTTTCAAATACAATACGTAAAATCACTCCACGAGTCGGTAAAACCGCTGCATCTACTAACCGAAATTTAGATTTCGGTACATATCATGTCACTACTTTAATGCTGTTTATTTAACCAAATGGAAAGTTGTGGCACCATCTATAAAATTGCGGCAGGAGTCGGTAAAAGTGCTGCGTTTATCGACAAAGTTCGAAATTGCTGTAGATGACATGTCAGTATTTTCGTGGTCTTTATTGAACCGAACAAAGAATTTTAACCGCGTCGGAAAAATCGTGAATCCAGTGAATCGTCACTAGTTACTCAACTTTATAAATAAAAAAGAAATTACACAAAGAAGAGATTTATAAAACCTTAAAATCGCTCTTTTTTAGATTAATTCCACTAGTGTGGCATTAAATGAAATCTCATAAGCGTATTTTCTAAGAAACTCTAGAGAGAAATATTTCGCAATGAAAGCTCATTTAGAAAATATAACTATTATTCAGATTAACAGAATTTTAATTCTTATTTATTGAACCAAATTTTAAAGATTTCCAAAATAGATCGCGAAACCCCTGGAAAATTATGTCAATTTGAAATATAAGGTGTAACATTGAAATTGTCAGTTTCAAAAACTCTGAATTGAAGACTTACTGTCCACCACCCTGAACATTTCTTCCCTCTGTCCATTTTTGTTTTCGAGATGTGTTCTTGTTTCGTGTCCATTTCATGTACTATCTTAATATTAAAATTACTCACCTTGTGACAGCTTAGTGGATGAATCCACGCTCGGGAACATCTGAGACCGTGGTTCGATTCTTACTGTCGCAAGAAAAATAGAATAATGCCGCTAGTTCTGTATCAGTAATTTCTTTTTTTTTTTTACAAAATAACGGAAATTATGGTATATTCAAAATAATATGTAGGCAATATTTACATTTATGAGCCAATAGGAAGGCCCTTCTAAGACTACCAAAAGTGCCTATTTTCATCTCATTTTGGCATTTCACTTCCATTATTTTAAGTATTCAATGGACATGCCTTATGGCTTTCATGCTCTTAAGCGATTTCCAATATCCATGGTCACCGTCCTGTTGTCGGGAAAAGCTAACTCCTTTCCGTGGGACTGGGATTGGGATTTTGCATTGGTTTGGACACTTTTGTCGGAAACTGTGTTTTTCCCACAGCGCCTTTTCATTAGAAACAAATAAAAATTCATTTGAAAATGTTTTTGAAAAAGTTTTTCAAAGATAAGTAAAAACGATATTACAACCTGAGACAAAACAGAAATAAAGTCTTATAATAATTCAGACTTGAACAAAAATGATCTGTCTAATAACAGTTCTGTGTCGCTTATCTGTCTGTCTAATGGACTAGTGAGCAGAAATTACTATCAATGAATAAATGAAACTTGAAGCGAAGCGAAATTAAAGCAGATATTTACATCAAACATAGAGATCACAGATGTTGCTACAGACGAATAAATAAATCCTAAAACGAACAGAGATTAAAATGAATAATCACGTTAAATTTAGAATGAAAAGAAACTACCGCGAACAGGAATAAGGCTACTGCCCCCCCTCCAAACCTTCTAAAGGCTGTAGCTTCGTTTCCACTTTATTGAAAACGACTTATATTCGATCAGTGTGTTTTTTTTTCGTAAGAACATCAACAACAATACAACAAAAATAATATCACAGACTATTCAAAGTTTACAATTTACAAATAATTGTGGTGCTACTCTTCCTCCCTCTCGAACCCAATTAACAGTTTGAGTGTCATGTGTGTTTTACTGAAAACAATATGCGTTTTGAACAAACATGACTGGAAAGAATGAATAAAGTGAACTGATTGTTTGTATATAATGCTATTAATTCCTGGAAACAGATATCCAATTAAAAGAAAAAAGAGCAAAAACCAGCATAATAGAAGCAGACTTTAAAAAGCTTACTTTGTCAAGTAAGGCTAATTAGAGGAATACCACTTGCCATGTATGGTTTGGTGATTTTAATGTCTTACGTACGTTTTGTGGCATGTAGGCTGTTACAAATATCCTTCAGCCCAGCAGGCGAAGTGGTGTACAGTACGAAACCTTCTGGCAATTGTGGTGATTCAATGTAAAAAAAAAAAAAAAAGTATCGATAATTTTTCTTTCTAAATTTCAGGTGGCCCAGCAAGAGGCTCAGCGAGCTGCTTTCGTCGTTGAAAAGGCGGTGCAGGAGAGACAGCAGAAGATTGTACAGTCTGAGGGTGAAGCAGAGGCAGCAAAGATGATATCCTTTTCAAACAATTTTATTCGTAAAATCGTTATTTAAACTATTACCAACCTGATGGTATTGGCCTCCCTCTTGATACATCCCTGGCCGTACGGATACTAAAAATGATTTTAATTAGGGATTCAAACACGTGACAACCCAAGAAAGCTGTCTGTACGGACATTTTTTTATAATTATGATTTTGTTAGCTAACTTGGCCCAAAAAAACCTTGATACATATTCAGCCATTGTTACTAGGCTTAGTCTAGGTCTATATTCTAGCCAAGCCTTTATAGGATCAAAAGCTTTGTTTACTTTTACCCAGTCAAATCATTATCTGTATTAGCTCAAAGAAAGAAAAGCTTATGGAACAATTTCAGATAGTTTTGAAAAAAAAAAAATATTTCCATTAGGTGTTCCATTAGATTTTAATTAATACTGTTGATGAATTATATCATCCGTGAGACCCAAAGAGTGTAACCGATAATCCTTCGAAAAATGAGCTAGTACTCTATTAAGGTTCATCTGGTTAACCTTCGTTCAAAAAGTATTTTTCAGTCGTGTTTTTGTCCATGAATAAATAATAATAATTAAAATAAAAATGTGGAGTGATTCAGACAAATACTTGCCCATATCTCAAGCTCTAAAGTAAGAAGGAGTAACCGCTTGCAGAATTTGGCCACATGTTGCAACTTCACGGCTTTCTTTTTTGTAAATCTTTCGAAAAATCAAATTCGTAAATTGAAGAAAAAAACTTCTAAAAAGAATCTCCATGAACCTTATTCCTGCTCTACTATAAAACTAAGAGAACATGTCTATTGGGTGTCCACGTGACAATATTATAGTCAAAACTCGGTATTTTATGCTCGTTTTTTTTCTATTTGTTACTGTTTTTAATATTTTACACAATATCTTTTAGTTTATGCTTATTATTGAATGAGTAAAGCAACTTAATGAAGAAATTTCTAACATCTTATTTGTTTAGAAATCCTTCTTTACAATTGAGACTTGCAGCGAATCACGTGCGGGAAGATAGTATACACTCGCTGCTAGTTTCATGGTTACGTCAATTACTGTAACCTAGCTAAGAGCGAACGACAACCTTTAGTAACCGAAACTTTGAAAACGCGTTTTGGAAAAAAAAAACCGTCTAGTGAGAACAATTTTTCGCTTGAAGTTCATTCGGAAATGATAACTTAGTCTATTCCGAGGTATGTTTCTTTTAAAGAAAGTTAGCAAATAATTGAGAATCGGTCCGTAATTTGTAATTTGAGTAAAACGTTAATACCCTCCTAGGCTTAAAGTGGGAGTATTTCTTTTTTCTCTTTTATCTGCTCTAAGAAACACGATATGTTTCTAATCGGTAAGATCAATCGTATCACTAAACTGTTAAGTTAACAGTTTCTTGAATTATGCTTTATATATGTAGGACAGTCTACAATTAGCTTGTTGACTAAAAATGGTGCTACTTTTATTTATGACGAGAAAAGCGATATGAAAGTAGTTCAGTTCCATCAATCTTAAGACTCGCTCTGTTCCCACAAATTGTCTGTAATCTTGGTAGCTGTTGATAGCAATAAACATGCTGCTGTAAGGCCGGACATAGAGAATTTGGTATAGTCTTTGAATTGTATTTTTTGCAAAAGGAATAGCATTTAATACTAAGGATATACCAACAGTTTTTTTTTCTTTTTCTTTTTCTGTGGGTGTAGAGGTAAGATTGTTGGAAGGACATACTAATGACTATTCTTTAGTAATCTGAGATATTGTGAAATTAATTTTCTTGTTGTATATTTTTGTAATATTGTTTTCCTTAACACTCATTGTTCTTACTTGGGAGAGGCAATTGGATTGAATCCTGGATACCTGAAACTGCGGAAGATCAGGGCTGCTCAAAATATTTCAAGAACTGTAAGTGGGTTTACGCACTCTATCTCGCTCTCTCGCCCTTCCCATCTCTCTCTCTCGCTCTTTCTCACTCTCTCGCTCTTTCTCACTCTCGCTCTTTCTCACTATCTTGCTCTTTCCATCTCTCGCTCTTTCTCACTCTCGCTCTTTCCATCTCTCTCTCTCTCTCTCTTTCTCACTCTCGCTCTGTCTATCTCTCTCTCTCTCTCTACCTCCCTCACACTCTCTCAATCGCATGCTCTATCTCTCTCACACTCTCATGCTCTATCTCTCTCACACTCTCATGCTCTGTCTCTCTCACACTCTCATGCTCTATCTCTCTCACACTCTCATGCTCTATCTCTCTCACACTCTCATGCTCTATCTCTCTCACACTCTCATGCTCTATCTCTCTCACACTCTCTTTCTCTCTCTCTCACACACTCTCTCTCTCTTTCTCTCTCTCTCTCTCTTTCTCACTCTCTCGCTCTTCCCATCTCTCTCTTTCTCACTCTCTCGCTCTGTCTATCTCTCTTTCTCACTCTCGCTCTGTCTATCTCTCTCTACCTCTCTCTTTCTTTCTCACTCTCTCGCTCTTCACATCTCTCTCTCTTTTTCTCACTCTCTCGCTCTTCACATCTCTCTCTCTTTTTCTCACTCTCCCGCTCTTTCCATCTCTCTCTTTCTCACTCTCTCGCTCTGTCTATCTCTCTCTTTCTCACTCTCTCGCTCTGTCTATCTCTCTCTCTCTACTTCTCTCTCTCTCTACCTCTCTCTCTCTACCCCTCTCTCTCTCTCTCTCTCCCTCTCCCCCCCCCCTCTCTCTCTCTCTCTCTTCTCTCTCTCTTCTCTCTTCTCTTCTCTCTCTCTCTCTCTCTCTCTCTCTCTCTCTCTCTCTCTCTCTCTCTCTCTCTCTCTCTCTCTCTCTCTCTCTCTCTCTCTCTCTCTCTCTCTCTCTCTCTCTCTCTCTCTCTCTCTCTCTCTCTCTCTCTCTCTCTCTCTCTCTCTCTCTCTCTCTCTCTCTCTCTCTCTCTCTCTCTCTCTCTCTCTCTCTCTCTCTCTCTCTCTCTCTCTCTCTCTCGCTCTGTCTATCTCTCTCTCTACTTCTCTCTCTCTCTCTACCTCTCTCTCTCTACCCCTCTCTCTCTCTCTCTCTCCCTCTCCCCCCTCTCTCCCTCTCCCCCTCTCTCTCTCTCTCTCTCTCTCTCTCTCTCTCTCTCTCTCTCTCTCTCTCTCTCTCTCTCTCTCTCTCTCTCTCTCTCTATCTCTCTCTCTCTATCTCTCTCTCTCTCTATCTCTCTCTCTCTCTCTCTCTTTATTTCTATCCTCTGCTTTGTTCGTGATCAGGGTAACGAATATTTTTTGCGACAGTTAAGTTTCTGCATAGATTTCTTAGAATGTGAACCTACAGTGTACAAACTTCAAAATGAAAGCACATCACTGGTACTCGGGTACTATCACCACTCGCTCTATGTTTTATCTATGCAATGAAATAATATAAACTCTTTGAATTTGACATTAAAAAGTGTTTTTCTTCAATTAAATGTTTTCATTGAGTATGTCGTAAGATATCTGGTATGCCTCTTAATGGTGTCTATGTAAAAACGTTAGGTTTTTTTATTATTTGTACTTTTTGGAGCATTATAATGTATTCGTTGTAGTCAACTTTATCTTCTTTTTTTCAATGTCAAAAAAACACAAAGAAATGAATGCAAAGACGACAAACGGGTCTATGGCCAGTAAATGAAAACGAAGAAAAACAACAAAAATAAAACGAATATTTCGCCCGTATCCAACAAGGCGTCTTCAGCGTAGAAAAAAAAGCTAAAACTAAAAAAATATATAAAACTAAAATAGACTAACCTAAAATTTATAATATACAATTACTTAACATTTACAATTTGCAGCTACCTTCATCAAACCACAAAAGTAAAAGAGTTACTTTTGTGGTTTGATCAAGGTAGGTACAAATTGTAAATGTTAAGTAATTCTATATTATATATTTTAGGTCAGTCTATCTTAGTTTTATATGTATTTTTTAGTGTTTTTTTTTGTGCGCTCGAGACGCCTTGTTAGATGATTCTTTTATTCTTCGGTGGCTACCAAAAAAGGGGATTTTGAAACTAATTTCTTTGAAATTCTGGCAGATTAAATCACCTATATTTGCTTTTGTTAATAATAATAAATAGATCTTGCTGGTGTATTGTGAAGCATTTGCTTCATCTGCCTCCATAGTACCTAATTTTGCTAGTAACGACCAATTTTAAGGTCAATGATCCAGAAATTACAGTTGCTCGACGAATAGCTAACCATAATCAGAACCGAAATGATTTTTTTCTGGCGATCAGAACCCTTGATTTTTTTCTGGCGGTACTCGGCTCTTCAGCCTTCCCAAATAGCCTTTGATTCGATGAATTATTTCATATACGATTGAAAAAAGCAGTAATATACAAAACAACACAAACACTTATTTGGCGGGCTTCTTGGAGCGCAGAAAGTCTTCCTTGTAGACTTTTTGGTGCCCCCTCCTCCCGCTCGTTTCAGTTGACAGTTGATGCCTTCGAGCCTTGCAAACGGCTCTTGATTCGGACTGATGGGACTTGTCTTTTCCCTTCGCAACTTACGCTCGCTTTGATTGCCTTTAAAATCAGGATTATTTTGGCATCTCTTCGCTAATTTTATTCAGGCCCCAAGGTTCAGTAAAGTTTAAGCGAGAGCAAAAGATATCTAGGAAGCTAATATTTTTTTTTTTTTTTAATCATGGTTTTTATAAAGTATTTTTCTATTTTTACGAAATTTTTTGACGTTTTCGAAGGTTTCATTGATATTTTCTTCATGTCCAATTTTTTTTATGATTTCACAATTGATTACATTATTTACAATAATACCAAGCGACGTAATAATTTTTGTAGGGCGTGATCTAAAGGGCACTGGGGGGGGGGGGGGGGATAATACTCCCGCCTTTACAATAATTAAAAACATAATAATTTATGTTTTCTGTATTACATCTCTTTCTTTTCTAGATTGCCCAGAGTCAGAACCGAGTGTACCTGAATGCTGAGAACTTGATGATGAATATTTCTGATCCTAAATTCGACGAGGCTGCTAACTTGTTAAAAGGAAAGAAAAAAGGCAATTGATTTGTTAGTTAGCCATCAAAAGGATTTTTAGTAAAGACTCCTCGAAGAAAATATGTGAAATATTCCTTTGTTAGTGTTCTGTATCAAGCACTAAGTTTCTTAAATTTGAAATAAATCGTTTACTATCAGGAACTATACCTTCTAGTAAATGAAAGTAAAAGAAATTTATAGGGTGCTTCTCTTTTTTTCTTCTTCTTTCGTTGATATTTTTAAATGATAGAAATATAAATAATTTAAACAAATTCAAAGTTAAATTCTAAAGGTGAAATGAATCTAAATATAAAATTGAAGATAGAGTAGAAAGCATATTGCAGTCGCAAGAAATGAATTAGATCAAGAAAGAAGAATTGATTCCAATGATTTGTTGATGTAAATTGATCCATCTGTTTTATACATAACAGAAATAAATAAATGCATATTAAACGAAAAAAAGGTTTTTGTGACTCATTCAAATTTAAAAAAAAAGAATAAATAAAAAAAAATAGAACGGCGATATTATCAAATTAACTATTCTCCTCTCTAAAAACTTGAATAGCTTAGCGTACATATTTTAAACACAAAATGACTCTTAGCGTTAGCAAGTTTAGAAAAACGAGAGTAAAAATGAAACACATTATAAATCCCAAAATAATAAAACAGATGGTAGAACTTCGGAGCTTAAAATAAATTACTTCACAATAATTTAATTGATCACAGTTAAATTTGCACCAAATCATAACAAATTGGCAAGTTCTAGACAACTGGAAATAGAAAATATGTGAAATATTCCTTTGTTAGTGTTCTGTATCAAGCACTAAGTTTCTTAAATTTGAAATAAATCGTTTACTATCAGGAACTATACCTTCTAGTAGATGAAAGTAAAAGAAATTTATAGGGTGCTTCTCTTTTTTTCTTCTTCTGTCGTTGATATATTTAAGTGATAGAAATATAATCGTCTGTAAACATAGGTTTTAAGAGAAAATTTATAATCTTTCCAAAAAAGAAAACCCGTTGCATTTGTTGGAAAATAAAACGGGAAATTTAAAGTGAGGTTTTGGATTCCGCCGTGATACAGTATTTTCATTGGAAAATTAGAAAATACGTCTTAATTTATAAATCTATCAAATGTTTCCTGAGACACGAATAAAATACGATTTAGGATGTCTGATTCACGAAGTCTTGAGCTAATTCACTATTTATAGAGTTTATTTTTCACAAACTAGGGGTCTTAAGAATTAAAAAAAAGTTTAATGTAACTCGGTATGGTGAGTTCAAAAAAATGAAATCTTTTTGCTTAAATCGCAATTTCTCTGTAAAAAGTAACTCTATTCAAAAATACTTTCTCAAACGTATTAAGGCTAGAAAAATTTTTGTCAAGTTTGTAAAATGTTAGGCTGGAAGCCCCATCATTCTAAAGTGAGCACGCCGAGGCAGCTGTTTTAGTCTATTTTCTAATATATGGTTTTTGTTCTCGGGATTTTAGGGGCCTCTGGTTTTCTAAGAATGCCATATTTGTTCTATAATAGCTCTCAGAAATGCCATTTTTATTAAAGAAACTGGTTATTAATAGCAGTAAAAAAAATGACTTTTATTCTTCGGCTTTTTGTGTCCTTGTAACATGATGTTTTTTGAATAACAACATTTGTGATAAAGATTTTAAGTAATAGCCTAGATGTTTAACCACAATAACCGATGGATAGCATAAAAACTTCAGTGTAATAAAATGTCTTCAAATTAAATTACATTCTGTTTTAATTACATTCTATCTTAATTAAATTACGTTCGTTAAATTAGTTAATGTCTTAAAATATAAATTAAGTTCTTTAAATTACGCATGTTGGGAACCCGTAGATCAATTCTGTGGTTTTTGTGAGTGCTGAGAGTACCGCGGTGCTTAGCGTAAAAGACTGACTTTTTATTTGTTTATTTTTTTAGGGAGATAGAAAAGGTAAGCTCCACCTGAAAGTTTACCTTTTTTAATGACGTGATCATACTCATTGCTCTGTATAAACGTGGGAAATGTACAGTTAAGTCGAAAAATAGCGAACACTGCGTTCGAAATGAAATAACTGTCAGATAGCTAAGATCATAGACACTAACCTCTTTACAACCCTTAGTTCCCATATGCTGTGTTTCAAGGGCGCCGGCAGAACATTTTCCGGGGGGTGGAGCAGACTTCAAAATAGCAGTGGTGGTTGGGTGACAGGGAATATACTTTGGGATATATTTTCGTAGGAATAAGTTTATTTTTAAATACCATAGGAAAAAACTCTCAAATAAAAAGAGCAATTAAATCCCATGCAAAATGAAACAAAATACATTAATTCTAAACGACGAGGATTCCTGGCAAAGGGATCAATTTATTTAATCAATAATATATTTAATTATTATGCATTTAATCTTAAAAGAAAATCAAACTCAAACCAAAATTACAGACAGATTTATTGCTATGGTAGGTTATAACAGATGTAGACTTGTTTTTATGCAATTTCCTACGCCTTAGAATAGTTTACAGAAGGAGTAGAGACACTCAAAAATCATCCTGTCTGCATAGATACTACGTTTTGATTTTATAACGGCCATGTAAAATGTACCTGTTTCATAACAGGACAATTCTCCCCCTCGAACTTAAATCCATTTTATATTCAGACATTAAAAAAAAAAAAAAAATAGAATAGCGAAAGAAAAACAAAATTTTAACTTAACTATCCTGCTGTCAAATTGCCCCTCTTTCTATTTATTGGCCTATTCAACTATATAAAATGAACAGATTCAAAAAAAATCGCCACAAGAGAATCTTATCAAATAGTCTGTGATAAAAAAAAAATACTGGAAGTAAAAAGTGACCTGGGCATATATTCACTAAAACTGAAAATAGAATTCTCATGACAATTGCATCACCGGCAGTATTGGCTTTTCGTGCTGATTCTGAATGTATAAAATTCTTTCAGTTTATTGTTACCCACCCAAAACCGAAAATCTGAGAAAATTTGCCTGATTTTTGAAAAAAGGGGAACACCCCCCCCCCAAAAAAAAAAAAAAGCAAACGATCTTATTGGACATCCTTTTATTAGAAACATCGTATCAGAGAACCCTACCGTAGAGGTTTCAAGCTCCAATCTTCAAAATGTGGAATTTTGCTTCTTTTTTTTTAAAGAAACATCGTCGATGCATGTTTATTTGTTTCATTTTTCCCAGGGGTGATTGTATCAAACCGAATGCCCAGATAATTGGGAGGGAGTTCATTCAAATGTAAATTTAAAGCTCTTTTTTAAGTGACCATACAGATTGGGCCAGGGGAAAGTCTTGTTACTGCCATTTTAGGGCACCAAACTAGGACTTTAGTCCAAAGAGGACGAATTTGCAATCAATTTAAATTCTGAGAAGCCAATAGCTACGATTGATGATCTGTAATTGCGTATCAGCTATAATGAGGGGGGGGGTGAGTCATTGTTTAGGTGGGGGTAAGGTAGATTCCTAAAAAAGTACATTTTAATGGACGAACTGCTTACTCTTCATAAGGCTTCAGATAAGTGTTGAAAGAGGTAGGGGGGAGTAGGAATTAATTAAAATGTTTCTGTACAGCTAAAATGTTACATTCCCATTTCTACCAGCACTGAGGTGGAAAAGGCAAGGCAGGCCATCATTAACCCCACCAGGAAATTTCTTTGGGGTGGCAAATACTGCTAGGAACTTAGTTTACCGCAATTTTAAATGGTAATATTTTTATATTTATATGAAATACTTCAATGTATTTAAACAAATGTGTGTAATGTATTTATCGATAAGAAAATATTATTGTAGAGGTTGTGATGGCTTCAGTTATGTAGAAGATCAAAAGTTTCACAGAATTTCCTTCCATACAAACAATAATACTCCTTTTCATTCAACGGAAATTCCGTAGTAGTAATATTAAAAAGAACTTTTTACCAAAATTGCTATTCCTCGCCAATTTTTAAGTATGTTCAAATTTTATCCAAATGGAAATTGTAAATTTAAACATAGGACGGTACTAATCAACGTACTATTATTGATTTACACATTTTAAAAGCAATTGACAAGAAATATAAGGGACCGATACCTCAAATTATGTCTTGGGTTAGGCTTGGGTATGATTTGGAAAACAATCAGAATTTAAGTAAAAAAAAGGAGCTTTTCAACTGAAAGCACGGAACAGATTTGAAACCTATTTGAACAGATTGTTCTTTATATGAAGGAGGCTGTCTCCTCCTTACTCTTTGCTGTGAAGTTTGACTTTTGTCCAATTTTTTTAAGAAAATTCGCAATTAGAAAAAAAATGATTTTTCAAAGCTCTAACAAACTTTTGTTTAATGAGTAATGTGTTGAGAAGAGGGCAGTCTCCCTTATATGCAGAATGATTTCAATTTGTTTTAAGTTTTAAACTTGCTCCTTACTTTAATTGAAAGACTATTTGTTTAATTATATTTCATGAAAATGTAAGGTTTTATGAATACAATACTTTTGGTAACGCAGAAAAAACGATCAATATTTCAATGATTTCTGTTGGGATTTTGATGGGTAATCAAACGTCTTCATTTTTTCCCCTTTTTTTCTTCTTCTTTTTCCTGGTATCGAACTGTAAATAAGGAGCGACCCGGCTCAATAGCAACCGAAACTATAAAAAGTGGAATTTTGATACCAACAGATATTTCAAAAGAATCGGCTTATTATGCTGATTCTAAATATATAAGTTTCATTAAGTTTAATCTTACCCATCAAAAGCTACGAGCCTGAGAAAATTTGTCCGATTTTCGAAAAAAGGGGGGAAAGACCCTCTAGAAGCTATAGAATTTTAATGAAAACTACACCGTCAGATTCACCGTATCAAAAAACTCCATCGTAGAGGTTTCAAGCTTATATCTGCAAAAATGTGGAATTTTATTATTTTTGTCAGAAGAAAGATCACGGATGCGTGTTTATTTGTGATCGTATCGACCCAGCTGGCCTAGAACGTCGGGTGAGGACTCATTCTAACGGAAATTACAATTTTTAGTGTCCTTTTTAAGTGACAAAGAAAATGGAGGGCAACTAGGCCCCCTCTCACGCCACTTTTCCCAAAATCGTCCGATCAAAATTTTGAGATAGCTATTTTGTTGAGCATAGTTGAAAGACCCAATAACTATGTCTTTGGAGGTAAAATGACCCCCTACAGACCCTGGGGAGTTTTTAAGTTATAAAATGTTTCCATTGTTTACGTATAGCATTTGCTATTGGGAAGTATGCATACATTGTTTGGGTGGAGGGTAGGATGGATTTTTTGCTGGAAGGATTTTGCACTGGGAGAAGCTTCCAGTGGGGTGAACTTTTCATGGGAAATTTTAAACCGGGTGAATTTGCCAGAATTCCCATAAGAAATTTCTTAATGTCTTACTTTCTCTTAACCGATTCAATTTAACGCGTGATGTTAAAGGTAATTGTCTGGGGTAATATTTCGCCAGGATTGAATTGTCCAGAGGATATTTCTGTAAGAATGGGGTATTTTTCCGTGGAGGTGGAGCCAGATATCCTGGCGTTATTTAAAACCTTAGACCTTAGCTCCTCCTGTACCTCCAGAGGCACACAGGGCGTCCGTTAACAGCCTCCAATCATCCCGCAAATGAGCTGCGGCGTAAATGTCCTCCCACTCTGGGATTAAGGATGCGTGAAGGGCTCTCCTGTCCCGCTCATATGTCCTGTGAAGCGTGTTTTTGGGCCTTCCTCGCCGACGCGTCCCGTCTGGTTGCCACTGGAGGATCATATTCGGTAGTCTCGATCTTGGCATACGGATAACATGGCCAAGATAGCGCCATCACCGTTGCCTGACTGCATCAGCGACATCAGGCTGGTTTGTGTAGTGGCGAATTTCCATGTTTGTTATCCTATCCTTCCAGTTGATGTTTAGGATATGTCGAAGACAGTTGTTTTCATATGCAGTGAGTCGTTTTTCCTGCTCAGCTGTGAGTTTTAAACATTCCATCGCGTATGTCAAGATCGAAAGGACGTTGCTTCTGAAAAGGCGAAGTTACTGACGTTTCTTTAGCACATTCTTTTTCTACGGGAGCGACTTGCTAGGCCACTGCCCAACCGGTTTCTTCGGCTCGGCTAGGGGCAGGGACGCCAATCCCTGACCGTGGGGCCGGAACCCCCCGGACCTACAACCCGCAGAGGCCGTTGTCCGTAAATCCGGATCCTCCGCCCTTTCGCAGTTGTCCTCCTATAGGGGATCCTCCCACGATGGTGTTCTGCTTCACCATGCAATTTAACCCATTGCTGGGAGAAGGTTTGTAACTAACGGGACGTGTCCACACGCCGGTGGGCCCTGCTAAGTGTACATTCGAGGGGCCTTCTTCCTCCTCCGCCTGTATTTACGGCCCCGTTATTTAAAAAGCGATCAGAAATTGAATATAAAAAACAAGTTTTTTCAACTGAGAGTAATGAGCAACATTAAAACTCAAGCGAACAGAAGTTATTACGTACATCAACACCTTGATCTTTACTCTAAAGTTTAAATTTTGTCCCAATTCTATAAAAACGACTCCTGAAAAACAAGGGCCGTTTAATTAGAACAATAAGTAACTTTTTTTAAGTGCCGAAAAGCTGTAGCATGAAGAGGGAGGTGTTGAAGAGGGGTCCCCCCTCATATAAGTAATAATTTCTGTTCGTTTTAAGTTTTAGTGTTGCTCCTTGCTTTCAGTTGAAAAAACCTTTTTTTTTTGTTAATGAACCTCAAAGACAAACAATTTTCTAAAGGCAATAGAAAAATTATGTCAGTTAAAGTAAATGTATATAGAAATGAAAAAAGTAAGTAATTACAAAAAATGCATAAAACAATAGCCTAGTTACAAAAACAAAAGTGACAGCTGGATAAATACAGTCACTCCTGGAAAAAAATAAAAAAAATGATAATAAAACAAAAAACGTATCCGTTCAGGGGGAAAATACAGAAATTTCCAGCATTCTGTTCAGGGGAAACATTTCTGATTATAGTGGCTTCATATATTAGCTCATGGATACTCTTGCAATGCAAGCAAAAATTCACGGCATATTTTTCCAAAATTGCCCCATATCGAATTCTTTTCCTTGTGTTTTCTATGATTATATGGACTTTTTTGTGTACTAATAAATGCAATAATTACTAATAAGCAAATACATATTTATGGTCACCATAAAAAGCTGATTCTTTGATTTAAAGTTATCCATAGTTAGGCTCTTATACTTCCGTTATTGACAAGGATCGCTATTTACTTACCATTCATTACTATGACAAATTTGACTTTTTTTTGTTACTCCAACCAAATTATGTAGAAAAAATGTTCGTGGAAAACTAGAAAGGGGTCACTCCGTCACAAATTAGAACTTATATTTCCTTATTAAGGGTCAATATCTATTGGCAGGCAGCCAACAATGGGACAATACACATTTTATTTTCATGGTTTTTCCCTATTCTACTCTCTTTCCTTTAATTTATTTATAATTACTTTATAATCTTAAATTTCCAGGGGGGCATACCCCCCCCCCTCCCCGTGCCGGTGCCCATGCTGCAATTTGTCGAAAATCGCAGCGATTTCGCGGATTGGGACGACTTTTTACCATTCTTCTTGTGGAAAAATAAAAGCCTGGACGTGAGATTGCTTTTTGAGAAACCAAGTGAATAGATAATTGTTAAAAATTGACTGCATTGAAAACTAATTTATCCGTGTCGTTTCGTAATATTACGTGTGGTTTTGCTAATTATTTCGTAGCTATAAAAGAAGTTCAACAGCAACAATTGAATTGAAGCTCATCTTTTATAATATGGAATAAAATTAGGTGCGATTTTCACGCATCCTGCCTGCGAATTTTTATATTTTTTGTGTAAGTTAAATGCTTAGTTCAAATAGTGTTTTTCCTCGAGTCGCAGCATGTGGGAACTAAGTGCAAATGAGGAAGTCTAAAAAGGACTAAAGTTATTGGATACGATCTTCAAGAAAATCAAAATACAGATTGCCTGCCCATAGGACAAATCGATGGACTTTCGACTTTGAAGAACTTGTGAGAGGTAGAGTGTATGGGAATTTTTAGGATATTTCTTTCAGCATATTAGTTCTTTTGTATGTTAGTTAACACAAGACCTTTATACAAACGACCAGAGCAATATTTTCAAAATTCTAGGCTATGAATCTGTCAAGGGAAAAAGGTATTCAATATCATAGTCAACGAACCTTCAAATATCTAAAAGAATGAGGGAAGCGTAATCCACAATGTTACTTAACTATAAAGTAATTGTTGTTACTCTAAGGAACTCTGTTTCCAGCTTTTTTTATGCCTAGCATAATTGCGTCATCGTCTTTCCTTTCCCACTTCACTGAAAATTTGCGGAATCTTAAGATTATTAAAAGCTAAAGTAACTAATGGGCATGCCTAAGTTCTTTTTAAATAATTCAGGTTTAAATTGAAAGAAATTACTTTACGCAATTAGCCATGCTGCTGATTGATGAAACCAAAGAAAAAATATACGTGTTAAGCCTGTGTCATCTCCTTCTGCTTAGTTCGTGGGGTAATCGGTTGATATGATAATGTCCGTTTCTTTTTTTTCTTACCCTCATCAATAAGCTCGTGTAAGTAAAGGTAATTACTTGGGTTGATATATAGGGTAATACTATTTTTCTCTTGGACTTAGATATCAAACTTAATGCATTAATTTCTGGTATTTTCGTCTGGTTGCCCTACTCCATCAGACTTGAATGAGATTGTTGGTTAATAGGAATAATAAATGGAATATATTACGTTGAGCTTCCGTATGCTTTGGAGAGTAACTACTGTACTAAAAAGGCAGGGAGTATGTAGTTTTACTAACAGCAATGTATATTTGGCGGAGGGAAGAGGTTGACTTTAATTGATTGATGATTTGGAAGGTGAAGGCTGGGAAACTTAAGCTAGTATCCTTTTCCCGGATTCATTGGTAAATACTAAAAAGAATTTTATTCGAAAAAAGGGACAGCTTGGAATAGAAACCCCTAACAATCAAGAACGAAACATTTCTGGGCGATGGATCTCCCGCTAGTATGCCTATGTATGATGACAGCTTTTGCAATCTCTTAAGCTTTTCGGTTCATGATAATACCAAAACACCTTGGGATATACTAAACGTTCTTTTGGATTACTAAAAAGATCGGTTGTTTTGATGAATCCTCAAAAGAAAATTGAATGTCTTCTGATTATTTGCAGCAAGCCTCCGCTGAACAGGTATTGCTGAACTCATCTTGGACAAGGGAACTAGTTTTGTTTTGCTAGTTCCAGAACATTATTTTATAAATTAGTTATAGGATGGTACTGTTTTCCGTTGTCTGGCCTCGTCCCCTTGCTTCTTGTTGCCTGTCCAAATTCCAAGCAAATGTATATTTTGCCCAAAGAAAATCTGAATAATCCCGGATTGCCTAATGTTATAGTGCGTTTGTCCACTCCTACATTGCTTATCCGACAAGCCCAATTACTTTTCTTTAGCGTATCACGAGACGTAAATGACATCAGTGGTTAGAAAGGATACTACTTGAAACGGTCTTGAGTAGTTATTGGATAAGTTACACCTGCTAATCCTGGAAATTGCAGGATAACTGAGGATAAGTGACGTCATATATAAGCAAAAAATTCATTCATTCACAAATGGAAAAAATATGTAAAATTATGTGCAGAGAAAAAAAGGGACAATAATTGTGAAATATGGCACACCTTCAGGGGTTTGCAAATTCACTATGTTTACAGTGGAGTACGCGTAATTAATGTTGTTATTCATCTACTTACCTATAACGTCTCAGGTGACAAGTTGCTGTATAAGTATTTGTTGTTATGTTTTACGGATTACATCAGGTGTAGCTTAATAATAAGCGAAGAAGTCGGATAACGGATGTTCGAGTGCATTCTTAGTTTTAATGACTTTGCCATCTGTTATAGCATTTGCTTATTCGATTGCGTATTGCCGGTAATTATAGATGGGCTAAAATGATGAGTAACAAAAATGATTGCTGGAAATGGATCAATAGTTTTGAAGCTGCTATCTGGAAATATCATACCCAACAATCAGATTAAACAGATTAGCACCTTGAAAACGTTCACTTGCCTAGCATACTTAAGGAGACCAAAACCAGGATTGAAAGTCATGGATCACAGTAATGGAGAAATGCCACAAATTGAGGATCTTGACTTGAAGGCCACTTCATTATTAAAAGACTGGAAAGAAGTTAGTATTCCTGTTCCATGGGGAACTATTGCAGGTTTGTATGAGTTTTTTTTTTAAGGTTTCTTTATCAGAATATAACTAGCCTATATAGGCTACAGTAAGATTGGCAAGGGTAACAATGCAATTTAGCCAGGGCTGTTCCTAGGGTTGGTGGAGCCTGGGGAAAAATTAATTACAGCACCCCCTCCTGCCTCAAATATAAGCACAAAAAAAACAAATAAAATTGAAAAATTTAATCAAAGTAGGCAATTTTCCAGCACCAGTGTCCCCCAAGTCATGGTACCCAGGGTAACTGACCCACCCCCCTAAGAAAAGCTCTGAGGGTAGAAACTCTTCTGATGGGGTAAAATTCTAGACAAGCTATTTTTGCTATCTTGGAAAAGGATAAGGTTAAGAAAGGTAAAATTCTACTTCAGCTACTTTTGACTATCTTGGAATGGGGTTAGGTTAGGAAAATGAAACTTTCAGGGATGGGTCTACAGGCTAAAGTATGTCCCAGGAAGGTATTTTGAAGTACCTACCTCCACTCCTCCCTCTAGAGGGTCCTGAATTTTACCTACATGACAGGTCTATACTCATTCAAATTTTGACAAAACAACATTTTACCTTAATTTTTAGTTATCAGTTTCTTTGTCTATGGCTTTAGCTCTGTAAATGCAATTTCAGTTGTTTGAGCATAATTTTGAGCCATATCAATGTTTTATTTCCAAAATTTAGGAAATGTATTTGCATATCTTTAAAACCTTATAAATAGGGATTGAGCAAAGTTGTGAAGCTGAAAACAAGTTTGTTGCACTTCATTTAAGCAGAAGATCTATTTTGCTAGGTTTCACTTCTATAACTCACAGATTTTTAAAGGTCATCAAAGGTCAGGGCCCTCTAGAGGGAGAATGAGTTGAGGTAGGTACTTCAAAATACCTTCCTGGGACATACTTTAGCCTGTTAGCCCATTCCTGAAAGTTTCATTTTCCTAACCTAACCTCTTTCCAAGATAGTCAAAAGTAGCTAAAGTAGAATTTTACCCCTATCTTCATTCCTTCTGCCTCTAGAGGGCACTGACCTTTAAAAATCATTGTACTATAAGATTAAAAACCTTGCAAAATAGATCTTATGCTTAAATGAAGTAGGCTATAAGAAATATATTATCAGCTATAGCCTACAACTTTGGTCAATCCCAATTTATGAAGGTTCAAAGATCTGCAAATACATTTCCTAAATTTAGAAAAAAAAACATTGATATGGCTTAAAAATCTACTGTATTTTCAAAACTAAAACCAGTGAAAAAGAAACTGAAAATTAGGGTATAATGTTGTTCTATTAATTTTTCCCATTAGGTCAGACTAGTCAAGTAGGCAAATTCATAAGACTTAGAAATCAGAAGGTGGTTAACATAGTAGCTTGCCAATGCCTTCCCAGAGTATGTTTTTGGCCCTGTATTCATTACTTATAATTTCATTGGCTCTTGTGTATTATACCAATAACACTAGAGCTGTTCTTTTGCTCTAAGATCTTACATTTTAGATCTCACATCTTTCTGCAAAGATTTCTGTTCTTTTGTTCATCTTTGTTCTAGGATATTACAGCTCACTGATGTTAGCAAAAAGTATGAAGAATGCCATTTTTCTGTCACATAGAACAATGATGAGAGAACTTTGATGATATACTCATCATTGTTCTTAGACTGCTGATCAGAGCAGAATGGTGAAAGATGTTTACAGAAAAAGGGCACAAGAACTAAGATCTTAGTCCTAAGATTTCACTTTTAAGCATTCTTAGTAAAAAAAAATGTAAGATCTTAGTACACTGATGAAGAAAAGAACAGCCTTACTATTGTTCTTAATCTGTTTAAAACCAGTTTCTCTGTGTGCACTTGGAGATAATCAGCTTAGTCTAAGTGAGATAATATACTATGCAGGTATATTTTAATTAAATATTTGATATATAGAGTTGGTTAGGTATTTAATATAATGCCTTCTTGGTGGCCTGCTTTCCACAGTTCTCTGTTGTAGTTTCCATGATGTTGTTACTGTAATATGATATTTTCATCAGATTTTAGTATATTTTATTATGATTAACCTAACCTCACTTCTTGAGTGCAGTCAGTATAGTATATGAGTACTGTTTCACTTTTCCTAACCTAACCCTTTTCCAAGATAGTAAAAAGTAGCTCATCTAGAATTTAACCCCCCCCCCCCCAAAAAAAAATGGCATCATAACAAAAAAGTACACTGTTAGAATAACCATTGTTGAAAACCTCAAATAGGAGACTTACAGCCCTCACCTTAAACAACAAGAAAAATCAGATTTATTGGAACTAGCCCCTAAACCTGCTTTAGGGGCTTTTTGCAATCTTAAAAATCTGTTAAGCTAGGTCAGTAAAGCTTTTAGTACCTAGGCTATACCTCAAATTAGGACCCAAGAATATGTTTTCAAGCTTATACCTCCATCCAAATTTATTTTCTGTTTGAAGTTGGGTCTAATTTTCATTGCAATCTGTCAAACCTTAGAGGTAGAGAAGGAGATGAAATTCCCATTTAAATTTTTTTTTCATGATCCATGCTCAATGGTGTCAACTCACAAAAATGTAAGGGGGGTGTGGGTAAAATGCTTTATCCATAATATAGTGGAGCAATTTAGCTTTCTTTCAGTAAAAACACAAAAAGCCATATTAAATTGAAAATATGAAAAAGTGAATTTTTCAAAATCTAGGGGAGAGAATTATTTCCCTACCCTGCACAATCAGTGCCAGTGCCTATGTTTGGGCTGCAGATACATTTCTAAGTTTATTTTTCACCCAATATTGAACTCTTCTGAGTTCTTAAAAATGTTGTTTCCTGGAGTGAGTAAAGATTTGCCTGGATACATAAAAAAATTGGGATATTGAGCTGTTCCTTTAAGTTTTATTCATCCATCTTAAATTTTTAAGATAATATAAAGCCCCTAAACTAGACTTTGCTTATATATCTTCTTTACCTAAATTTCTAAAGGTAACTAAATTTCAAACCTATAAGTACATTTGAAAGCTATTAATATAAACTTCCTGATGTTAACTATAATACTTAACTTCTTGTGCTTTCAAACTTTGTTCAACTGCAAAGGGAAACAAGCCACTTTGTACACTAGATATTTAATATTTGCATCTTCATTGGATATACCTTCCTTGCTAGCAATGCTTCCTAATTAAGAGAAGCTATCCACTATGTCAATTTGTTCAGCAAACATCAGCTCTTCATCCTCATCTATCCCTATTTTAATTACATAAGTTTTAAACTTATTCCTGTACTGTAAACTCTCATACCTGAAAATTTTGTTCATTCACTTTTACCTTGAACAATTAAAGTACCAAGGACAGGATAAACGAATTAGGATATTTAAATTCATTTAGTGAAAACTTTCACAACTATATATATCTTAAAAAATTAGGGAAACCCAAACTCAATTTTTAATGCAAAAGATGTTTGATGCAGGTATGCAGTTTTAACACTTAGCCAATGCCAAGTTTAAAGATAAAGAACATATGTGAAAGATCAACAGAAAATGAGCAAAAATATATCATGGAGCTCTAGAAAGTTCAGCTTTCCTGATTGCTTTAACAAAAGATAGACACTCCTATTAATGCCAGTAAATTGGAACTAGTGTTTAAATGAGTAAAATTATGCAAGAATACAGCCCTATGGTCTTGTAACCAAGTGGTAATTTTATCTATTGTTTAATTGCTAAAAATCTTAGCTATGCTTTAATGTGGTTATTATTAAAATTATTCAGGCCTAAATACTTCAAATTATTAGTTAATCAACTCATCTATAAGAACATCTTCTTAAAAAGACCAGTTATCCTGTTTTGTTATGCATATCAATTTAGTGTTTTAGACTTTATTCACAAATGAATAGAATTTATATTTTCTTTTGATTTTGAAAATACCACTTTTATTGCTCAATTTTTATTATGTCAAGTGCAAAATATTAAATTCAATTTTCGGTTTTAAGATGCCAGGATGAACAATCTAGACTTGATGCAGTTTTAATGTCATAAAAGCATCTATCAAAACACCTGGAGGGTATTCACCCAGTTTATACCAATTGCATAAACAAGAAATAACATGTGATTAAGATGATGGGGTCGAAAGATTGTTTCTTTTTGAATTTTTACAAGTTAAAAGTATTGTCAAGTTTATGCAGTTAGTTTCTGTTTTTTATTGTTCCACAGTTCATCATGGCAACACTATGCAAAAATGTTTTCTCACAGCTTTAACCTGAATATTCTTGTTACAAGCAGAAGGAAAATTGTAGAAAATCCTAGAATTCAGGTATGAATCCAGGGAGATGGGATTCATACCTGAGGTATGAATACCATTCAACCTGAGGTATTCTTACCATCATCAGGTAAGATGAAGCCAGGGGGAAAAATATAGATAATGCAAAAAAAACAACAAGAAAATCAGTAAATCTTTGCTTATAAACTAGAAGAGTATTCAAGCGTTAGGGAGGGGGCTGGGGTGTAATTGTTGCAGCAGCAGTAGTTTTATGTTTGGAATGAGCATTGTTGGTCAAATCAAATGGGATGTTTATCCCTGAGCTAGAAGGTTAGTTGAATGTTCCCAAATTTACAATAGGTCAACTACCAACTGTACCTCTTCTCTGGTATACCATACAAGGAACATTTCTTCAATGAAGTTTTTCCCTGAGCCAAATAAAATGCTTGTTCATAATATATGAAACCTAAGTACCTAACAATAGTTCGAGTCCTTCTTAGTTTAAAAACTGAGATGGTTTGCTGTTTTGTTAATTTGAACTCTGTAGGCAGCACAATAGCACTGCCTAAGTAAAGAACATTGTTGGCACAATGTATTTTTTTTTTTTTTTTTTTTTTTTAGACCAGGGCACTTTGTATCAAATGAGCTGTATTGTAGAAACTTCGAAAAGGGCTCATTCAATTGGAAATTTAAAGGGCTACTGCACTTTTCAATAATAGAAAGTGATTGGAAGGCAACTAACACCCCTCCCCTGCCCACCATTTCCCCAAACCCATGCAATCAAAATTTTGAGATAGCCATTTTCTTCAACATAGTTTAAAGATCTGGAAATTATGTCTTAGAGGAAGACACTCCCCCCACAGCCCTGGGCAAGGGTTGTAAGTTTTGCCCTGGGGGCATATAAGGTTTTTTATAGAAACTGTTGTTGAAGGAAACTTCAAAAAGGGCTCATTTGATTGGAAATTGAAAGGGCTGGTGCCCTTTTTAATAGTCAAAAGTGATTGGAGGGCAACTAACCACCCTCTCATGCCCACCAGTTCCCCAAAAACACCCAATCAAAATTTTGAGATAGCCATTTTGTTCAACGTAGTTGAAAGTTGTGGAAATTATGTCTTTGAGGATGACAAACCCTCCACACCCCTCAGGGCAAGGGTTGTGAGTTATTCCCTGGGGCCATGTAAGGTTTTTATAGATAGCATTGTCGTAGAAACTTCAAAAAGGGCTCACTCAATTGGAAATTGAAAGGGCTAGTGCCTTTTGTAAAGTCGAAAGGGATTAGAGGGCAACTAATCCCCCTCTCACACCCACCATTTCCCCAAACACATCCAATCAAAATTTTGAGATGGCCATTTTTTCAACGTGATTGAAAGTTCTGGAAATTATGTCTTTGAAGATGACACTCCCCACAGCCCTCTGGGCAATGGTTTTAAGTTTTGCCCTGGGGGCGTATAAGGTTTTTAATAGAAATGAGTGGTCTAGAAATTTCAAAAAGGAATCATTCAATTGGAAATTGAAAGGGCTTTTGCCCTTTGTAATAGTAGAAAGTGATTGGAGGACAACTAAAAACTTCAAAAAGGGCTCATTTCATTGGAAATTGAAAGGGCTAGTGTCCTTTTTAATAGTTGAAAGTCTTGGAGGGCAACTAACCACCCTCTTATGCCCACCATTTCCCCAAACACATCCAATCAAAATGTTGATAGAACTATTTTTTTCAACGTAGTTGAAAGTTCTGGAAATTAGGTCTTTGAGGATGACAAGCCCCCTCCCCTACTCACAGACTACAGGGTAAGGGTTGTAAGCTATGCCCTGGCCTTATATAAGGTTTTTATAGAAAGGATTGTTGTAGAAACTTCAAAAAGGGCTCCTTCTATCGGAAATTGAAAGGGCCAGTGCCCCCTCCACAACCCACAGAGCAAGGGTTGCAAACTATACCCTGGGGGCTTATAAGGTTTTGTAGAAAGTGTTGTCATAGAAACTTCAAAAAGGGCTCATTGGATTGGAAATTGAAAGGGCTATTGCCCTTTTTAATAGTCCAAAGCGATTGGAGGGCAACTAACTGCCCCCCCGCCCATCATTTTCCCAAACGCTTCCAATCAACATTTTGATATAGCCATTTTGTTGAACATAGTTGAAGGGTCTGGAAATTGTGTCTGAGTATGACCCCCCCCCCCACAGACCTCAGGGCTAAGGTTGTAAGTTATGCCCCAGGGGCATATACGGTTTTATAGAAAGCGTTGTCGTAAAAACTTAAAAAAGGACCAATTCGATTGGAAGTTGAGAGGGCTATTGCCCTTTTTAATAGCTGAAAGTAATCGGAGGGAGAATCACCTCCCCGGCCACGCCCATCATTTTCCCAAACATTTCTGATCAACATTTTGATAAAGCCATTTCTTTCAACGTAATTGAAAGGTCTGGAAATTATCCCCCCTCATACACAGACACTCACACGTCGTATTGTCCCGGAATGCATCCAATAAAAGTTTTGAGATAGCCATTCTATTCAAAATAGTCTAGATATCATATAACAAGGCTTTTGGGGTTGAAACAAACCCCAGAGATTAGGGGCAAGGGTTGTAAGTTATGCCTAGAGGGTATTTAAGGTTTTTATGGAAGGGATGGTTGTTTAACTTTAGAAGAGGCTCAGTCTATTTCTCTGAAAAAGACTATGTCAATATAAAACGAACAGAAATTAATTAAAAAAAAAATTCCACAAAATAAGTTTTTCAAAAAAGTTAGGAACTCCATTTTCCAAAAATGAACAAAATTAGAATCAAATAGTCTACCAAGCATACAACTACCACCAATCAGTATCAATAAATAAATGAACCCCAAAATAGACAGAAATTTAAATAAATAACAGATTCAAACTCAAAACGAGCAGAAATTAATATGAGTAGGGTTCTAAATCCCTATGCTTTCTAAAAGCCATAATATAATTTGTACTGTACTAAAAAAAATTCTTTTAAATGTGTTCATTTTTATAACTTTAAGAAATCAAAAATTAATTAAGATTTTAAGGAATAAATATCAGCATATGTATATTAAACTGACAATGCACATTTTTTTTCAGTAAATTCATTTGATTTTTTTGAGGAGGGCTGTCCCCTCCTCAACACCTCACTCTTTACGCTAAAGCTTTTTAGTACTTTTAAGAAAGTGTCTTATCGTTCTAATTAAATAGCCCTTGTGTTTCAGGAGTCATTCCTAAAGAATTGGGACAAAATTCAAACTTTAGCGTAAAGAGCGAGGTTTTGAGATGGGAGCAACCCCCTTTATATACGTAATAATTTCTGTTCGTTTTAGTTTTAATGTTGCTCCTTACTTTCAGTTGGAAAAACTTGTTTTTTTAAAATATATTTCTGATCGTTTTATAAATAATGCGAGGAAATCTGGCCCCACCTTCACGGAGAAACCCCTTCCCCATGGAAATATCCTCTAGACAATTCAATGCCGGTGAAAATTTACCCCGGACATTTACTCTCAACCACTCTAACCACTCTTAACCACTCTCGCGTAAAATTGAGACGAAAAGAGAAAAAAAGACATCTAAAAAGAATTTTGTATAAGAATTTTGGTCCCCCAGTGTATAATTTCCCCTGACAAGTTCACTCCCTGGAAACTTCCCTCACCATGGAAAATTCCTCCCCCCCCCTCACCCAAAAATGTATGCATGCATCCCAATAATGAATACGATGCGTAAACAATGGACAAATTTTATGACTTAAAGACCTTACCCCTGGGGCTGTGGGTGGGTCATGTTATACCCAAAGGCATAGTTATTGGGCCTTTCAACTATGATGAACAAAATACCTATCTCAAAATTCGGATCGGGCAATTTTGGGAGAAAGGGGGCGGGGGAGGGGGCCTAGTTGCCCTCCAATTTTTGGATCACTTAAAAAAGGCACTAGAACTTTTAATTTTCGTTCGAATGAACCCTCTCCCGATATTCTAGACCACTGGGTCGAGACGATCATCACTATATCACCTGTCTTAGTTTGCATATTTGCATATCATAGGCAGCGCTACGCGCTGCCTAAGTAAAGAACGTTGTGGCCACAATGTATTTTTTTTTCTCCATACCCGGGCACTTCGTATCAAAGGAGTTGTCGTAGAAACTTCGAAAAGGGCTCATTCAATTGGAAATTGGAGTGGCTAGTGCCCCTTTTAATAGTCGAAAGTGATGGAGGGCAACTAGCCCCCCCCCCACGCCCATCATTCCCCAATCACATCCAATCAAAATTTTGAGATAGCCATTTTGTTCAGCGTAGTTGATTTCTCAATAGAAAATATGTTTTTGAGGAGGACACTCCCCCACAACTCTCGGGGCAAGGGTTTTAAGTTATGCCCTGAGGGCATATAAGAACGATGTTGGCACAATGTATCATTTATTATTTTTTTTTTCTTTAGAGCAGGGCACTTCGTATCGAAGAAGTTGTTGTAGAAACTTCGAGAAGGGCTCATTCAATTTGAAATTCGAGTGGCTTGTGCCCTTTTTAATAGTCGAACGTGATTGTAAGGCAACTTTAACGCCCACCATTTCCCGAAACACATCCAATCAAAGTTTTGAGATAGCCATTTTGTAGTTGATTTCCAGATAGAAATTATATTTTTGAGGAGGACACTCCCCCACAGCCTTCAGGGCAAGGGTTGTAAGTTATGCCCTGGGGGCATATAAGGTTTTTATATAAGATGTTGTCGTAGAAACTTCAAAAAAGGCTCATTCGATTGGAATATCAAAGGGCTAGTACCCTTTTTAATAGTCGAAAGTAATAGGAGGGCAACTAGACCCCCCCCCACGCCCAGCATTCCCCCAAACACATCCAATCAAAATTTTGAGATAGCCATTTGGTTCAGCGTAGTTGATTTCCAGATAGAAATTATGTTTTTGAGGAGGACACTCCCCCACAACCCTCGGGGCAAGGGTTTTAAGCTAGGTCCTGGGGACATATATGAACGATGTTGGCACAATGTATCATTTGTTATTTTTTTTTCTTTAGAGCAGGGCACTTCGTATCGAAGAAGTTGTCGTAGAAACTTCGAAAAGGGTTCATTCAATTGGAAATTGGAGTGGCTTGTGCCCTTTTTAATAGTCGAACGTGATTGTAAGGCAACTAACACCCCTTTAACGCCCACCATTTCCCGAAACACATCCAATCAAAGTTTTGAGATAGCCATTTTGTTCAGCGTAGTTGATTTCCAGATAGAAATTATGTTTCTGATGAGTACACTCCCCCACAGCCTTCAGGGCAAGGGTTGTAAGTTATGCCCTGGGGGCATATAAGGTTTTTATATAAGGTGTTGTCGTAGAAACTTCAAAAAAGGCTCTTTCGATTGGAATATCAAAGGGCTAGTGCCCTTTTTAATAGTCGAAAGTGATTGGAGGGCAACTAGACCCCCCTCCCCCCGCCCATCATTCCCCCAAACACATCCAATCAAAATTTTGAGATAGCCATTTGGTTCAGCGTAGTTGATTTTCAGATATAAATTATGTTTTTGAGGAGGACACTCCCCACAATCCTCGGGGCAAGGGTTTTCGGGCATATAAGAACGATGTTGGCACCATGTATCATTTATTATTTTTTTTTTCCTTTAGAGCAGGGCACTTCGTATCGAAGAAGTTGTCGTAGAAACTTCGAAAAGGGCTCATTCAATTGGAAATTGGAGTGGCTTGTGCCGTTTTTAATAGTCGAACGTGATTGTAAGGCAACTAACACCCCTTTAACGCCCACCATTTCCCGAAACACATCCAATCAAAATTTTGAGGTTGCCATTTTGTTCAGCTTAGTTGATTTACAGATAGAAATTATATTTTTGAGGAGGACACTCCCCCACAGCCTTCAGGGCAAGGGTTCTAAGTTATGCCCTGGGGGCATATAATGTTTTTATAGAAGGGGTTGTCGTAGAAACTTCAAAAAAGGCTCATTCGATTGGAAATTCAAAGGGCTAGTGCCCTTTTTAATAGTCGAAAATGATTGGAGGGCTACTAGCCCCTCCACACGCCCATCATTCTCCCAAACACATCCAATCAAAATTTTAAGATAGCCATTTTGTTCAGCGTAGTTGATTTCCAGATAGAAAATATGTTTTTGAGGAAGACACTCCGCCACAACCCTCGGGGCAAGAGTTTTAAGCTATGCCCTGAGGGCATATAAGAACGATGTTGGCACAATGTATCATTTATTATTTTTTTTCTTTTAGAGCAGGGCACTTTGTATCGACAAAGTTGTCATAGGAACTTCGAAAAGGGCTCATTCTATTCAAAATTGGGGTGGCTTGTGCCGTTTTTAATAGTCGAAAGTAATTGGAAGGCAACTAACACCCCTTCCGCGCCCACCATTTCCCCAAACACATCCAATCAAAATTTTGAGACCGCCATTTGGTTCAGCGTAGTTGATTTCCAGATGGAAATTATGTTTTTGAGAAGGACACTGCCCCACAGCCTTCAGGGCAAGGGTTTTAAGTTATACCCTGGGGTATATAAGGTTGTATAGAAGGCTTTATCGTAGATACTTCAAAAAAGGCTCATTCGGTTGGAAATTCAAAGGGCTAGTGCCCTTGTTATTATTCGAAAGTGATTGGAGAGTAACTAACCCCGCTCTCACGCCCACCTTTTCCCCAAACACATTCAATCAAAATTTTAAGATAGTCATTTTGTTCAACGTAGTTTTAAGTTCTGTAAATTAGGTCTTTGAGGATAACACCCCCTCACAGCCCTCAGGGCAAGGGTTGTAAGTTATGCCCTGGAGGCCCTTTTTAAGGAGGAAATGGCTAGTGCCCTTTTTAATAGTCGAAAGTAATTGGAAGGCAACTAACACCCCTTCCGCGCCCACCATTTCCCCAAACACATCCAATCAAAATTTTGAGATAGCCATTTTGTTCCACGCAGTTAAAGTTCAGGAAATTGTACCTTTGAGCTGGACACTCCCCCCCACAGTCTTCAGGGCAAGGGCTGTAAGTTATTCCCTGGGGCATATGAGTTTTTTTTTAAATCTTTGTCGTAGAAACTTGTAAAAGGGCTCATTCGATTGGAAATTCAAAGGTCTAGCGCTCCTTTTAATAGTCGAAAGTGATTTTAGGGCAACTAACCCCTCTCTCACGCCCACCTTTTCCCCAAACACATCCAATCAAAATTTTTAGATAGCCATTTTCTTCCACGCAGTTTAAAGTTCAGGAAATTATACCTTTGAGCAGGACACTCCCCCACAGTCTTCAGGGCAAGGGTTCAAAGTTATGGCCTGGGGGCATATAAGGTTTTTATTGAAATCTTTGTCGTAGAAACTTGAAAAAGGGCTCATTCGATTGAAAATTCAAAGGGCTAGTGCCCTTTTTAATAGTCGAAAGTGATTTTAGGGCAACTAACCCCTCTCTCACGCCCACCTTTTCCCCAAACACATCCAATCAAAATTTTTAGATAGCCATTTTATTCAACGTAGTTGAAAGTTTTGGAAATTAGGTCTTTAAGGATCACAACCAATCCCCCCCACAACCCTCAGGGCAAGGGTTGTAAATTATACCCTGGGAGCATGTAAGGTTTTTATAGAAAGCGATGTTGTAAAAACATCAAAAAGGGCTCTACAATTGAAAATTGAAAGCGCTAGTGCCCTTTTAATAGTCGAAAGTGATTGAAAGGCAACTAACCCCCCTCTCACGCCCACCGTTTCACCAAACACATCCAATCAAAATTTTGAGATATCTATTTTGTTCAACGCAGTTGAAAGTTCTGGAAATTAGGTCTTTTAGGATGATAAACACATCAGAGCCCTCAGTGCAAGGGTTGTAAGTTATGCCTTGGGGGCATATAAGGTTTATATAGAAAGTTGTTTTCGAAATTTCAAAAGTTGCTCATTTGATTGGAAATTAAAATTGCCCTTTTTAATAGTCGAAAGTGAGTGGAGAGTAATTAACCCCCCTCTCACGCCCACCATTTCCCCAAACACATTCAATCAATGTTTAGAGATAGCCATTTTGTTCAACGTAGTTAAAAGTTCTTGAAATTATGTATTTAAGGATGACAAACCCCCCAGAGTCCCAAGGGCAAAGGTTTTAAGTTATGCCCTGGGTGTATATAAGATTTTTAATGATAGAGTTGTCGTAAAAACTTCAAAAGGGGCTCATTTAATTGGAAATAGAGAGGGCTAGTGCTCTTTTTAATAGTTGAAAGTGATTGGAGGGTAACTAACCCCCCTCTCGCGCCCACCATTCCCCCAAACACATCCAATCAAAATTTTCAGATAGCCATTTTGTTCAACTTAGTATAAACTTTTTGAAATTAGGTCTTTGAGGATGATAACCCCCCTCCCCAGCCCTCAGGGTGAGGGTTGTAAGTTATCCCTAGGGGGCATATAAGGTTTTTATTAAAAGCGTTGTCGTAGAAACTTCAAAAGGGCTCATTTGATTGTAAATTGAAAGGGCTAGTGCTTTTTTTAATCGTTGGAAGGGATTGGAGAAAGACTAACGCCCCTCTCACGCCCACCATTTTCCCAGACACATCCAATCAAAATTTTGAGATAGCGATTTTGTTTAACGTAGTTGAAAGTTCTGGAAATTAGGTCTTAGAGGATGACAACCACCCTCACAGCCCCTAGGGTAAGGGTTGTAATTTATGCCCTGGGGGTATATAAGGTGTTTATAGGAAGTGTTGTCGTAGAAACTCAAAAAGGGCTCATTCGATTGGAAATCGAAAGGCCTAGTGCCCTTTTTAATAGTCGAAAGTGATTGGAAGGCTTGACATTTTTATAGTAAAGATCGATGTGGGTATAATGTATTATTTTTTTGTTGTTTTTGTTGGTTAGACCAGGGCACCTTGTATCGATGGAGTTGTCGTAGGAACCTCGAAAAGGGTTCCCAAGACCAGAACATAAATTGCACTGTACTTAACAAAATACAAATGAATGTGCATTGTCAGTTTAGTATACATATACTGATATTTAGTTATCAAAATGTTAATATTATTTGATTTATTAAAGTTATAAAAGTAAAAACATTTATATTTTGTTCAGTAAAGTGCAAATTATGTTCTGGCCTTGGGAAGGCATGGGGGTTTTGAGCCCAACTTATGTTAATTTCTGCTCGTTTTGAGTTTGACTCGGTTATTTATTGTAATTTCTGTTCGTTTTTGGTTTCGTTTATTTATTGATGCTGATTTGTAGTAGTTTCACGCTTGGTAGATTATTTGATTTTATTTTTGCTAATTTTTTGTTTAATTACTTTACTTTTGGAGTACTTTACTTTTCTTTGAAAAATTTATTTTGTGAAAAATTTTTTTTTTTAATTAATTTTATTGGTATAAGTAACGGTAAAGGCATCCTTAATTTTTGGGCGATTATATGAACAGGGATAAAAGCCCTAATGACGCCAAAGTAGAACATATTTATATTTTTCTTGTTAATCTTATTATTCTACACCGTATTATGTGTTCATCTTATTATTGCTCTTAGTATTATTTCTGATCACATCTTATTATAACCTTTATAATAAGGTGGGGGACGACATTGAAACTCGGGGAGAACAGGGATTGTTTCGTATACTAAGGGGTTGCCTCCCATGAATATATATATATATATATATATATATATATATATATATATATATATATATATATATATATATATATATATATATATATATATATATATATATATATATATATATATATATATATATATATATATATATATATATATTATGATTTATGAGTAGGCTACTGCTCAGTAGGGGCCTCCCCCAGGCCACTCAGCGTGTCCCCAGGTGGTGGTAGGGGATCGCCCTACAGATATGAAGGGCATCTCCATAGGATGTAGGGACCAAGGGGGACCTTGTCTCTAGGGGTCCATAATAGAAACTGGGGCACCCTCCGCCGGGTCGATCCTAACAGTTCGTTACCACGAACTGTGATTAGAGCGTGTGAAGGATTATCAGCGATCGACGATTTGAAATGACAGGGTCAGTGATCGTATCATGGTCTCGAAAAACAGGAGGTAAAGAAATTGGATTTGGATAGGTTAGTCGACGATTTATCCAAGCAGTGAAGTCGTTGTATTAGATATAGTTGCTATATGTTGTTATGTTATTTTTTTTATCTTCATTGAAGAAGGGAAACAAAATCCTTCCCCCTATACTTTTATGAATTTGCGGCAGGGGGGTGGGTTTAAATGGGTATCAAATTTTGACGTAGGGGAGGGTCAGAGGCATATCGAAAGATACTCTTTCTATACAGGTCTTCGAAATTGTATATCTGAAATATCTTGAGAAGGGCTTGGTTTGAAGTTAAAATTCTAAGTACTGTTGGGGAAAGGATGAGGGAATCTGGGGCAAGCGAATTCCGAATTTCTGCGTTTCGGGGGAGGAATAAACAGTTTTGTTTTCCACCAACCAAAGTATTTTTGCACTACTAGCTCCTATGAGCTTATAATCTCTGCGCAGTCAAATAGCAAGGCATATAAAAATACGTTATGCTTTTCCAGGTTGTCAAAATAGTTCATTTGCAACATCTTGGGAACGGTTAAAGGTATTAAGCTGAAACTTTCAGGGAGGGTTAAAGGAAGGGGATGGGCAAAAGGACATTAAACTATGTCATGGGGGAGAGGGTATAGTTAAATCAAAAGACAAAAGGCATATCCAGGTTATCAAAACACCATGTCTACCAAATCTCGGAAACAGCTTGGGGGATGGAGCTGAAACTCAGGTCATCGAAATAGCACATCTGCAACACCTTAAGCTCGGCTTGGCCAATAAATTTGAAACTTTCATATTCTGCTGGGGAAAGAAAATAGGAGGAGACAAAGAGACTTGAAATTTTGAGTTGGGGTAGGGGAAGGCACTAAATATTTTTGTCTCTAATCTACCAATATGTCTTTGCACTATAGGCTCCTGTGGGACATATAATAAATATAGAGCTTATTATGATGGTCAACCACAAGATACTATAATGCCAAGTTGTTAATTGGAATATTTGCAACATGCTGTAAACGGTTTGGGTATCTAGTTAAAACTTTCAGGGAATGTTGACGGGTGAGGGGAGGCGAAACTGGACTTCGAATTATTATTCGAGAGGATACGGTTGAATTAAATAAAATGACACTATGTGCATCCAGGGTATCAAAACGTCATATTTGACATTCAGCTTGAGGGTTGGAGTTGAAATTTTCTGATTGCGTTGAAGAAAAAAGGAACAGGGGGATTCCATTTCTGTGATTGGGAGGGGGCAGCTAAAACTGTTATATCTCCCCTCTGCCTAAAAAAAAACTTGTACTTTAAGCCCAAATGGAAATTAGCAAAAAGCATTAACTCCTAACATAAATTACGACTTTTGAAGTTTTTTTATTTTAACAGAACACGTATATATCTCGTCATAACAATAATGATAATGAAAAAGAACATTTTTAAAGAAAAAAAAACATGCATAAAAAACGAATGAAATACTGAAATGATGCACAAGTGGGAGACGAGAGTCTATATCAACATTAGTGCACAGCAATAAACAAAGACATTTTTCTAATTGATATACCTCAATGTTCTACCATCAAAGGTTATGACCTATGACGGTGGAATTTTATATGCGCTCTGCTGTGCTCAAGGAAGTTTCACTGTGATCTTAAATACTTTTAATGACTAAGATTTAGGCGTTGGCCCAAATTTCCTACTAAGAACCTTCCAATCATGTATTTTGACAATTTTTGCAATGCTCTGATTTCAGCAAGGTGTGGCATTTTCACCAAATTATTGAAAAGCTCTTAATTTGCTTCTTTTTAGGTAAAGCATGGGGAAATCCCTGTGGCTACCCTGTTCTGGGCCTTCATGGATGGCAAGACAATGCAGGAACCTTTGATCGACTTGCACCGTTGCTTCCTGACAAGTTCTACTTCTTGGCAGTGGACCTTCCTGGTCATGGATTGTCGTCCCACTATCCTCCAGGCATGACATATGCCTTTCAAGATATGCTTCTTCATGTGAAATTCATATTCAACCACCTTCATTGGAAAAAATGCTCATTAGTAGGTCATAGTATGGGTGGAGCAGTTAGTATGATGTTTGGAGCTTTGATGCCCAACTTAGTGGATAAAATTATTTCCATCGATTTAGTAAAACCAATGGGCTATGATACAAAGATTCACCCGGATAAAACTTTAAGGGCAATATCTAGCTATTTTGATATTTTAAAGAAAACAGAAGGAAAGCCGCCATGTTATACATATGATGAAGCAAAGCGAAGACTACTTGTTGCAAATGCAGGTTCAATCACTCCTGAATCTGCCGATGTGTTGATGCTTCGTGGAACTAAAAAAAATGAAGAGGGACTGTATTATTTCTCCAGAGATTTGAGACAAACTATTCCTGGGCTAGTTTCTGTCAATAATGACTCTCTCAAAGAATTGCTTTCCAGGATTAGGGTGCCATTTATGATAATCAAGGGAACTCAGGGACCACTATATGAGCCTGAAGAATTATATAACGATTTTATCAACACTTACAATGAATCTAGTCCTCGTTTTGAATATGTTAAAGTAGATGGTACGCATCACTTGCACTTGAACACTCCGGAAAGGGTTGCATCACACATCATTCGCTTTCTAGATGCCCCACCATTAGCTGGGCTTTGATTCACAAGAAAATTAGCCATTGCAGTTAGGACCAGATTAGTCTATATTTTCACTGCTTTTCACTACTTACTGCCTATTTAGGAAATACCAGTGCAAGTGAAATTCGTTTCACTGTGATAAAATTAATGTAAAGGAGCTATGTTGACTTTATTTTTCCTTTTTTTGTATTAATGGTAAAGAAATCTGCTTTAAAGTTAATAAATGTTGTTCGTTATATATTACTATGTTACAAGGTTTGTCTTCAACGTTCCGGCATCATAAGGTCACATGATTTTATATTTATGTATTTTTTTTCATTTATAGTCTGGAAAGGAACTTGTATTATGTTACTTACTGTTTGTCGAGGAATCAAGGGAAAGGTCTTACTTCCGAAGAAAACGGTTACTATTAAAACGGTTAATTACTAATGTCAATTTAATCAGCTGAGTCTCTCAGTCGCCAGATTCCTTAAGTATTTGAAACAAACAACACATAATGGTGGTAGAGCATGTGTATTCCGGATCCTGATTATAATTAATGAAAAAAAAAATCCACAAAAGAAGTTTAAGGCGAGTGGAAATAAAGTCAAATATTAATTCAACTGTAAAACGAACTTAATCACTATCAATAGATAAGTGAAACATAAAACGAACAAATCACAATAAACAATAAAAACGAACAGAAACTACCGCTAACAGGATTAGGGCTAAACGTTGTAAAGACTGGTCACTTATCATTGAAAGTTTATATGGATTATTATTGTTTAACCTTATTTCCGCTTGCCTTAGGTTTAATTTAGGTCTTCACTTTTCTTCGAAAAACTTTCTTTGTGGAAAACGGTTGAAAATAAGGGAGGGGGGTGTGGATTATTACCCCCACCCCGAAAAATCCCTCCTTGACAATTCTTCCTACATGTATAATTGAGGAGCCAAAGTGAAATTAGGGTAAATAAAAAGAACGAAGAAAAGAAGGGATTCTGGAATGTTCTACCTATATTCCAAAATACGTGCAGAATGTATGGTGTAGAACCAAACAGTTCGTAGCAACGAACTGTAAGGAGCCGATTCGGGCCAATAGTAACCAAACTCTAAAAGAGGAAGACGCTACGAGCCTAAAAAAATTTGCCTTTTTTATGAAAAATTTGGAAAACACACACAAAAAGGCAAGTGTTCTTGATAAAAAATCACGCTATTAATTTCAGGATATTTGAAAACTTTACCGTGGAGTTTTGCGACTAGCTTATGGCTTTCTCCTGTACTGAATAAAATAAATAAATACAAAATGTGGAATTTTGCTTCTTTTTTTCCCGAAAAAAGATCATAAATGTTGGCTATGTTTATTTTTTTTTGTGACAGAGAGTTTACCACAGAAAAGTAGCTTTTCTGCCATTTTGTGGCACCAAACTGATTTTACCCATGGAGGACCAAGTTGCTATTGATTAAAATATAGCCAATCGATTGAAAAGTATCAAAAAACTGTTAGAACAAAAACGATTCACAGGTGTGAGTTGAACTAAAAGCGCTGACAACTTTTTGTGCAAAATTTCTGCAACTGCATAATTTTTCTTTTGTGACGGAAATGTCAAAAAAATTTATTTTTGATTCTGAATTTTCAAACATAAGTTTTAATTCATTATTGCACTGTATGCCAATCAGATCCATTTGGAGATATTCTAGGACGGGCTCAATTTCAACATGAAAAGGAGATGAATTTATTAAAAAAAATTTGGTGTATTTTTTCCAACCCTAAATTATTGAATCGGCTTTCAAAAGCATCTGCAAATTTTCTTATTTCTTTTGCACATTTGATATAATTGTTACATTTTGATTTCTTAAATTCTTTCAACAGTGGAAAGTGATTAGCATTAGTAATTTCCCATAGTGACTCAAATAACAACAATTTCTTCTTAAATGCTCTGATGTGATTAAATGTATCGACTATGAGGTTATCTTTTCCTTGCAATGATATATTTAATTCATTGACAATATCTACTAAAAAGCATAAATCCAATAACCACTCATCATTTCTCAATTCTGGCAAGGATCTTTTTTTTGTTATTCATAAACAAATCAATTTCTTCTCGTAATTGATAAAAGCGCTGTAAACATCTTCCACGCCTTAATCATCTGACTCGACTGAAGTACACAGAATCTAATTTTCTTGCAGAAAATCCTTAAATTGTCGATGCGCAAGTGCATGTGATCGAATGTAATTCACTGTTTTTATAACTCTACTTGCATAACATGATGCATCGATAATACTTGGGCTATACAACATAATATAATAGTTGGGCAATATACATCGATAAACAATATTGTTAAGAATGAAAAATCGAATCTGTAATGTTCCAAGATGTGCGCACATCATGAGGGCACAGAATATGAAAGTGTGATGAATCTCGCGGGCCGCAAAAATATTTACGGTGGTCCGCAAAAATGTTTACGGCGGGCCGCATGCAGCCCACGTCCGCGTGTTGGTCACCCCTGCCCAATACTTTTTTGTGAACAGAGCTTGGTGACTTAGATTTTTTTTTTTTTGCTTAAACTAATGCTGCCTATTTGGAATAAGGAGCTATGCCGATTTTAAATTGGCTTGGTTCAGACTTAACTCCTTTTTACTTAAATTGAATTAAAAAAAAAAATACCCTTTTAAAGGTACATCAGACGAGAAAACCCTCCTGGCGTACGCCTAGGGGACGACTTTCAATCGCAAGAAGTGAACTGGTACCGTATTATATACTATAGTTGTCGGCAGCGATGCCACGTATGGAAGGAGGGAGATACCCCTCTCCAAATATTTTCAGCTAGCGGGATAAAAAATTTAAATCAGTAAAATGTCACTTAGCTGTTCCTGGGATATTTCACTGACGCGCTTTTGACAATCTGAACCCACATAGTGTCTTTCGATTTATTTTTACATCCTTTTAACTTTCCTTGAGAGTTTCAATATAATATCCTATTTTGTCACTGAGATAATGCAAATATGCCATTTTGACAACGTTGATGCACTTAAACTCTTTTGATTTAGTTCAATAGCTGTATTAGCAGTCGTAGCAGTAGAAGTAGGATTAGCAATCCCAATCGCAGTAGGAGTAGTAGTAGTAGTTACGGCCGCAAGTAGTTGCAAGCAGTGGCATTTACGGTCCAAAGTAGTTTCACTCGCAGTCACGAGTAGTCACTGACACAGTCAAAAGTAGTTGCGGTGCAAATAGACGCAGTCGTAAGTAGTCGATATCGCGATCAGTTGAAATTAGTCCAGTCGTGAGCAGTTGCAATTACTTGTAGCTACTTCTAGTCACAAGTTGTAGTAATCACAAGTTGTAGCAATCACAAGTAGTAGCAATCTTAGTCCCAAGTAGTTGGAGTCGCAGTCGAAATTAGTTGTAGTTGCAGTGATAAGTATTCGCAGTTTCTAGTAGTCACAGTCACAGTTGCAGCTAATTGCAGTCACAGATGCAAGTAGTAATCGCAAGGAGTTGCAATTGCAAGTAGTCGTATTCACAAGCAGTGACAATCGCAAGAAGTCGCAGTCTTAAGAAGTCGCAGATAGTTGCAGTTACAAGTAGTCACAGTCGCATTTGCTGGTAGTTGCAGTCGCAGATGCAAGAAGTCATGGTCGCAGTTTGCAGTCGCAAGTTGTCACAGTAACAAGTATACGCAGTTACTGTGACAACTTGCTGATGCCTCCTTTTGACAACCTGCATGTACATGGTGGGTTTTGATTTAGTTCAGCATTCCTGGAAGTTTCACCATTATAACCTAGTAGTGGTAGTAATATTTGTATACACATTGTGTCTTTTGATTAGTTCAACAACCCTCTGAACATGCCCTTAAAGTTTCAACTTAATGCCCTAAGCGGTTCCCGAGATATTGTTGATGCTCCCCTTTTGAAAACCTGCTTGCACATAGTGTTTTTGGTTTAGCTCAACATCCTCCTCAACATTCCCTAAAAGTTTCACTCTTATAACTGTAGCCTTAGTAGTAGTAGAATGCACATAGTGCCTTTTCATTAGTTCAACATCTCCCTCAACATGCCCTAAAACAAATACTTTACACCGCTCCTTAGGTATTGCTGATACGGTCTTTGGACGACCTGCTTGTACGTGGTGTATTTTGATTTAGTTGAACACCCCTTCAACATTCCCTGTAGCTTTCAGCTTCATAGTCTTAGAAGTAGTAGTAGTAGGTGTATACACAAAGTGGCTTTTGGCTATCCTTCCCCCTCAGAATTCTCTGGAATTTTCACCCTCCTAAGTTTGACCTTAGTAGTAGCAGTAATAGTTGTGTGCACAGCGTTTTTTGGTTAGTTTGACATCCCTCTCATCATAATCAGAAAGTTTCAACTTAATGCTTAAGGCCGTTCCTGATATATTGCTGATAGGCGCTTTTACAATCTGTATAGACAAAGTGTGTTTTGATTTAGGTGAACATTCCCCTCAAATTCCCTGAAAGTTTAATCTTATTATCGATAGCCTTACTAGAAGCAGTATTAGTAGTAGTAGAAGGGTATTATTTGTGTACACAATGACTTTTGGTTATTTCAACATCCCTCTCACCATGCCTGACAGATTTACCTGATATGCCCTTTTGACAATTTGTGTGTTTCGATTTACTTCAACATTCTCGAAAGTTTCACATTGATACCCTTAGTAGCAGTAGCAGTTGTGCGTAGTAGTTGTTGTAGAATTAGTAGCAGTAGTAGTAGTAGTAGTAGTTGCAGCAGTTGTAGTGGTAGTATTCACATGCCGCCTTTTGGTTAGTGTGTTTTAATTAGTTGAATATCCCCCTCAATGTTCTCTGAAACCTTCACCTTAATACCCTTAGCCCTTTGGATCAAACATGTCTTTCCCTGTAAAAAATCCTATATTTAAACAACTGGCAAATGGCATAACTTATACCCATTGCCTCAAGAGCTGTCTGGTTGTCCCCAGAGGCATAATTATTGGACCTCTCAACTATGCAGAACAAGATGAGTATTGAGTATCTTTACTAGGTTGCAGCTAATGCTGGAACCATGATGTCCAAAGTCCAGTCAAACTTATGCATTGAAATTAAACACTTTAGCTGTGAAGAAGATCGATTTAGTTTTTATAGATAGGATTTAGTTTGGGATTCATAAGACTTTCAAATTTTTTAAGTTGAGCTGTTGAAATTTCGATTAGTTTTCACATTATTTATGTTCTTTTTAGCTGGAATCAAAAAGCAGATATTCTAATTTGTGTGTTTTCAGATTATCGTGGGAAGTTCTTCAAACCAGTCGTGAGCAGACGAGTAATTCCACCTCATACCTAAACTCACTTTATCTTGGCGTTTAGAGCCTCGAGGGACCTTTGTCAATACGATTCCACATTCTTAAAATTGGATTTGTAAAAACAGCATAAATCGAAAGAATTTATACTTATTTTAATTAAAAATAGACAAAATATATCAAGTTTAAATTTATTTATCAAAAATGAGGGCAAAAAGCCCCCCCCCCCACCAGAAATAATAATAACTGGTGTGATCTTGTGAGCGTTACGTCGTTAAATATTTCGGGTGGGGATCATGGCCCTCTATTTGCAAAAATGCGAAAATTTGTGTTTTTCAACCCATTTGTGATAAATTCAGAGCAGCCATTGTTGATTGTAAGTGAAAGTTCAAAATCAGAAAATAAATGTATAGGGTTCGTTTTTATGCTTATCCCAATCCTTGATGTTCACTAAGTTCAATTACCTTACTTACCTTACTGAAACTAGTATAAGGAATCAGAAATTTAGATAATATTAGAAATAGGGGAAAATACCCCCCAAAAAGGCGATGATCTTGATGAAAATTGTGCCAACAAAGTTTGTTATTTTCAAAGTCGGTTCGTTAAAATTATTTAACTTTTTTGCTTTATGATTTACTGATTCCAACACAGCCGTACGTTTTCCTTTCATTTCGAGGGTTGGAAATGTGCTGCACTCTGTTGATTAGAGAGCACTTTAAAGGAACTTATCATGGTATGGTTTGTCTTTACCAGTTTCGTGATAGAAACTGTCTTTTGAAACACAGAATTTGGAAGTTTAAATGCAGAAGTGTCTTCAACGCTTTCGCAGAACCTTGCCCAACCTCTAGACTGAGGCATTGTAAGTAATAACTTCACCTGATGTTTACAACGTTCTCTCCTCCTAACTGTTTTTTTGTTCTTAAAAAAAAAAAAATATTTGTTTATGCTCTGGTGCCCATTATGTATTTCAAAAACTAGAGAACCAAAATGCACTGCGAACTTGGAAGCTGATAATATAATCCTCAGGGGGTACGAGGTGTCCGAGGAAAGCTAGATCTGGGGGTAGATCAGGCCCGGATCGAATAGGTGCGAGGCCCGATTGGATTTTTTGCGGGACCCTCTATATATTAAATACTAAATACCTTGTTAAAAAAACAAAGGTTCGGCGATATGTATTTCATCCTGCCATAAATACCTACCATACCTTTAAAAATCAAAAATATGGACTGGATACATCGTTGGAAGAAAAAGAAGTTTTGTCCCACCACCTGAACAATTAAAAGAAACAAAGGCTCGGCGATACGTCTTTCATAATGACAAAACACAAGCCAAGGTAAAAGAAGAAGTTTCTGTCCCACCAACTGAACAATTGAAAGAAACAAAGGTGGTCGTCAATGCCTTCCATACCTTGTAAAATCAAAAACCTGGACTAGATAAATCGTTGGAGGCAAAAGGAGGAGGAGGCTCCTCCTCCTAGCAGACTTGAATGCAAGTGTTTCAAACAAATCAGGCCTGTGGGATCTCGCTGTTGGACCTGTTACAGTGGATAGCCTAAACGATAATGGAGAGAGGCTGCTGAATTGTTGTCTGGCCCACAATCTAACGATTGCGAACACATGGTTCCAGAGACCAAATATAGCCAAGTACAGCTGGTATAGCAATGATGAATCAACAAAGAAGATGCTCGACTACATCATCGTACGTCGACGATGGCTGTCGTCTGTCCAGAATTGCCGCACCTACCGTGGCGCTGAGCTCGGGAACACCGACCACCGGCTGGTAGCAGCCAAAATTAAGCTCCGCCTCAAAGCTATGAAGAACAGCCAGTCTTCTCGGAAAATTGATGCCGGTCGCATCCAACAGGACCCCGCTCTGACTGAGCGGCACCATGTGGAGATATCCAACAGGTTTGAGGTCCTTGGCCAATGCGATGATAGTGAAGTTGCATGGAAGTCCTTCAAAGAGAACACTCTTGCGGCAGCAACTGACGTTGTTGGAATGAGGCAACGGAAGAAAAAGGACTGGATCAGTAATCAATCCCTTGCCATCATAGAGCTCAGGCGAGAAGCACGTCTTGGCGGGGACATGGCTACATACAGACTGCTAAACAAAGAGCGCAATTCCATGCTGCATAAAGACCGCAAGGCTTTTATTGACAGCAAGGCATCCGAACTGCAAGAGGCCGCCAAGAAAAAGGACAGTGGAGCCACCTACAAGATTCTTCGTGAGCTGTCAGGTCAGCACACTCAAACTACGCCATACCTTCGAAGCGCTAGCGGTGAGAATATCTACGACCAATCACAATGCCTCCGCCAGTGGGAGGACCACTTTGAGAAACTGCTCAACTCAGATCCACCAGACCAGACGGACCATGAGCTAGCGGCTGCTGCGGCTGCTACCATACCTGCTCCTGATGGTCCTGAATTTACAGCGGAGGAGATAAAAGCTGCCACCCGCAAGCTAAAGAATAACAAAGCGCCAGGAATATGTGGCCTAACATCGGAATTCCTTAAAAATGGGGGTCCAGCCATGATCCTCTGGCTACAAATGCTGTTTAACCTTGTGTGGCACTCTGAAAAAATCCCCTCAGACTGGAAGAAGGGCCTACTTGTACCAATCTACAAGGGGAAGGGGAGCAAAGCAGAATGTAGCAATTATCGTGGCATAACTTTACTCTCAGTTCCTGGAAAGCTCTTCGCTATGCTGCTTCTCAAACGGGCAACAAGATACCTCCATGCCCCCCGTCGCCCCCAGCAAGCTGGCTTCATGCCAGGCAGGTCCACCACCGAGCAAATCCATACGATTAGACAGCTAGTAGAGAAAACTCTTGAATATAAGAGGAAGGCGTACATTGCCTTTGTCGATTTTCGATCTGCCTTCGACACTGTCGATAGGCAGTCACTATGGCTAATCCTCCAGTCTGCTGGCGTACCCACGAAAATCGTCCGTCTCCTCAAAGAGCTGTATAATAACACTGAAAGTGTGGTGATCGTAAATGGACGGCCTTCTGGATATTTCAAAATTAAAAATGGTGTCCGGCAAGGATGTGCCGCTGCACCTGAGCTCTTTAACTGTGTAATAGACCACATCCTGAATATATATATATATATATATATATATATATATATATATATATATATATATATATATATATATATATATATATATATATATATATATATATATATATATATATATATATATATATGTATATATATATATATATATATATATATATATATATATATATATATATATATATATATATATATATATATATATATATATATATATATATGTATATATATATATATATATATATATATATATATATATATATATATAATATATATATATATATATATATATATATATATATATATATATATATATATATATATATATATATATATATATATATATATATATATATATATATATATATATATCTGCCTTCGACACTGTCGATAGGCAGTAACTATGGCTAATCCTTCAGTCTGCTGGCGTACCCACGAAAATCGTCGGTCTCCTCAAAGAGCTGTATAATAACACTGAAAGTGCGGTGATCGTAAATGGACGGCCTTCTGGATATTTCAAAATTAAAAATGGTGTCCGGCAAGGATGTGCCGCTGCACCTGAGCTCTTTAACTGTGTGATAGACCACATCCTGAATAAAACAAAGCAGGTGCAGCCGTTTGGCATAGGCTTTGCTGGAAGAGTTCTTTCAGACGTCGACTTTGCCGACGACGTGGCGCTAATATGCGAAAACATTAGTGACCTCAAAACTACACTGGAAACACTGGCCTCTGCCGCTGAGAAACTCGGTCTGAAAATAAATTGGTCAAAGACCAAGATAATGCCCGTTGAGAAAATGCCGTCCAACCCCCTGTCATCTGTGGAAATTTGTGGCCAAACTGTAGAGGTAGTCAAGCAGTTTACCTACCTTGGTTCAATTGTCTGCTCAAACGGAAGCCTAGATGCCGAAATATCAGCAAGAGCGGCAAAAGCAAACTCTGTCTTCGGTCGCCTTCTAAAAACAGTATTCCATAAACCCCAGATCAGCCGTCTCACCAAAGCACGAATATATTCTGCTTCGGTTGCCAGCGTTATGCTCTATTCTGCCGAGACTTGGTCGCTGACTCAGACACAGACGCTGAAGGTAGATGCCATCCAGACGAAACACCTCTGAAAAATCGAACGCTCCCGATGGCCCGACAGGGTACGAAAATCGGAAATCCTCAGGTCCTTCAAACTCCCACCCCTGTCCGAGTAGCTTGAGTCTCGCTCGCTGCGTTGGTATGGTCATCTGCTCCGTCTGCCTGCCCAAACACCCGCCCGGCTCATCTTCGATTTCGACCCAGCTGCAAACGGCTGGAGGCGTCCTAGGGGAGGACCACGCACCAGATGGGTGGACGTCATCCGTGATCGGTTCGCCTCCAGAAACATCAACCCGGCTGAAGCGACAACCCTCGCCCTGAACCGACCACTCTGGAGAAGACTGACGGCGCTGACGACTGGTTCCCTCTACGCTGGCGACGATGCCAAGCAAGAGCTTTAAGGTAAGGAAAGGAAAATTAGTTTTTGTCCCACAACCTGAACAATTAAAAGAAACAAAGGTTCGGAGATATGTCTTTTATAACGACAAAAGACAAGCCGAGGCAAAAGTTAAAGGTCCAATAAAAAAAAAAAGTAATTTCACAAGGGTATCTGTTCTAATTTAAGGTCCATTTGGACGTCATGACATCAAGAAAAGGCTTAAATTGTCTGCGTTTAGAAGACAAGCGACAGTGAGAATCTACAAAAAGAAGCCTGCCGTGTCTTCTAAACGCAGACAATTTGAGCCTTTTCTTGATGTCATGACGTCCAAATGGACCTTAAATTAGAAGAGATGCCTTAGCAAAATTGCATATTTTTTTATTGGACCTTTAACTTTTGCCTCGGCTTGTCTTTTGTCATAATAAAAGACGTCTCGCCGACCCTTTGTTTCTTTTAATTGTTCAGGTGGTGGGACAAAAACTTCTTCTTTTGCCTTGGCTTGTCTTTTGTCATTATGAAAGACATATCGTTGAACTTTTTTTTTTTAATTGTTCAGGTGGTGGGGCAAAAACTTCTTTTTCTTCTAACGATTTATCCAGTCCATATTTTTGATTTTTAAAGTAATGGTAGGTATTGATGACCTTATCCATGTCAAAATCCAAAACTTAATCATCATCGCTATCATTTTCAATTTGTTTGGTTCGTTACACCTCGACTTATCTTTCGTCATTATGAAATACATATCGCCAAACTTTTGTTTTTTAAAAAAAGGTATGGTAGGCATTGATGACCTTATCCATGTCAAAATCCCAAACCCAATCATCATCGCTATCATTTTCAATTTTGACACGTTTTGATTCTCGCTGTCCAGGTTGATTTCCATTGATTCGCTGCTCTTCATTTTCATTTTTGACTCGCTCACTTATTGGGTGTCGTATGTCTTCTAACCGCGTGTGGCTTTGCTCTTCATTTTCATTTTTAACACGTTCTAATTGTCGTTTTCGCATATCTTCTAACCGCCCGTGTCTTTGCTGTTCATTTTCAGTGTTGACACGTTTTTGGAATTTGATTACTTCAGACAACTTAGCAGTGGCCTTTGCTGTAGCTGTCCGTGTTGGTGTTGTCGAAATTGATGATCCAGGTTGTCGAACTTCACATCTTATCATGTTTGATAGTTCAGGTCTTGGTTCCAAAGAATCATCATTTATAGTAACTGCAACTGCAAATTTTTGTTTTTTCGGCCTTCCAACAGACATTATATTATATAAATAACTGTTGCGTTGGAAACGTAACAATATTATTTATGCTATGCATGACAAGATATAAGAAAATGCTTATATGATGCCATATATGATGTCATAAGAAATGCTTATATGATGTACTAACATAGTACATGACGTCATTTGTAAAAACCAAAATTAAGGCTCTTAACGAATTTTCTCAGACTTCTGACCTATCTAGGTTGTTTTTCTTTTTATGCGCGAATATCCCAAGATACCAATTTTCCCGAAAAAATATGGAGCCGTTTTTTAGAACATACATACATACATAAATATATACGCAATTATTGCTCACTTATAAAGATTAATAAAAAACTTTGTGCACGAAATAAGTTTTTCAAAAAAAAGGAACGAACTCCATTAAACCAAAAATGAACAAAAATAGAATTAAATAATCTACCAAGCATACAACTACCAAAAATCAGTACCAATACATAAATAAAACCCAAAACAAACAGAAATTAAAATAAGTCAAACTCAAAACAAGCAGAAATCAATCTGAGTAGGGTTCTAAACCCTATGCTGTGAGGGCTGTGGGGGGGGGGGAGGGGTTCGTCATCCTCAAAAGCCTATTTTTCAGAACTTTCAACTACGTTGAGCAAAATGGCTATCTCAAAATTTTGATTGGATGTGTTTAGAGAAAAGGTGGGCGTGAGAGGGGGGTTAGTTGCCCTCCAATCACTTTTGACTCTTAAAAAGGGCACTAGCCCTTTGAATTTCCAATCGAATGAGCCTTTTTTTGAAGTTTCCACGACAACACTTTCTATAAAAATATTATATGCCCCCAAGGTATAACTTACAATCCTTGCCTTGAGGGCTGTGGGGGAGTGTCTTCGTCAATAACATAATTTCTATCTGGAAATCAACTACGCTAAACAAAACGGCTATCTCAAATTTTGATTGGATGTTTTTGGGGAAATGGTGGGCGTGGAAGGGGTGTTAGTTGCCTTCCAAACACTTTCTACTATTAAAAAGGGCACTAGCCACTCCAATTTCCAATCGAATGAGCCATTTTCAAAGTTTCTACGACAACTCTTTCGATACAAGGGTCCCTGGTCTAAAACCAAAAAAAAAATAATACATTGTGCCAACATCGTTCTTTACTTAGGCAGCGCGATTGCGCTGCCTATGAATATATATATATATATATATATATATATATATATATATATATATATATATATTATATATATATATATATATATATATATATATATATATATATATATATATATATATATATATATATATAATGAATCATCAAATAGGTAAATTTCTGCACAAATTAAAGACAAAAATGTTCATATTACAAAAACATTTATGAATGCAAATTTACGTAACCAAATATTTATGCATGAATTTACATATTTCTAAGTTTCTGTAAGTTCTTCTAAAGTTGTTTGAAATCTAATTTCCTTCCAACTTCACTTTCAATCGACATAATTGCTAAACTATTTAATATACCCTGATTCATTGTCGATCTCAGATAGGTTTTTCTTAGTTTTAGCCTGGAAAATGATCTCTCTCTAGGAGCAACGTTTACTGGAATTGTTAAGAATATCCAGAGCAATTAACAAGTTTGGAAATGCCGTTGCTCTACATTATAAGATAAAAATTTAAACGTTTAAACGGATTTTCAAAAAATCCCGAAAGAAAAATAGATTTAAAAGCTTCCATTTCTTCAAATAACCTGTCATAATTATTAATTATCTTTAAAAGCAATTTCCTTTAAATCCTTTTGTTCATTTTGGTGGTAACTCGGGACCCTTTCAAATGCGGGTCCGATTGGACATTTCTTCGTTGGCTCGCTGTATGACAGGAGGTGATATAAGATGCAATAGGACTGCCTAACAGGATCCCCACTTTATGTTGACCAGAAACGTTGGTACCATTCAACGGTTGATATTTCGTACAACTAGCTACTTGGCAGCGCAATCGCGCTGCCTAAGTAAAGAACGATGTTGGCGCAATGTATTATTTATTTATTTATTTTTCTATAGACCAGGGCACTTCGTATCGAAGGAGTTGTCGTAGAAACTTCGAAAAGGGCTCATTCGATTGGAAATTGGAGTGGCTTGTGCCCTTTTTAATTGTCAAAAGTGTTTGGAAGGCAACTAACACCCCTTCCACGCCCACCGTTTCCCCAGACACATCCAATCAAAATTTTGATATAGCCATGTTGATCAACGTAGTTGGAAGTTCTGGAAATTGGGTCTTTGAGGATGATAACCCCCTCAGAGCCCTCGGGGCAAGGGTTGTAAGCTATGCCATGGGGGCATATAAGGTTTTTAAAGATAGTGATGTTGTAGAAACTTCAAAAATGGTTCATTCGATTGGAAACTAGATGGGCTTGTGCCATTTTTAATATTCGAAAGTGATTGGAGGATAACTGACACCCCTCTCACACTCACCATTTCCCCAAACACATCCAATCAAAATTTTAAGATAGCTATTTTGTTCGACGTAGTTAAAAAGTCTGGAAATTATGTTTTTGAGGATGACACTCCCCCCACGACCCTCAGGCAAAGGTTGTAAGTTATGCCCTGGGGGCATATAAAGTTTTTTTTTATAGAAAGCATTCGATTGGAATTTGAAACGGCTAGTGCCCTTTTCAACAGTCGAAAGTGATTGGAGGGCAAGTAACCCCCCTCTTAAGCCCACCATTTCCCCAAACAAATCCAATCAAAATTTTGAGAAAACTTTTTTGTTCAACGTAGTTGAAAGGTCCGGTAATTATGTCTTTGAGGATGACAACCCCCTCACTGCCCTCAGGGTCAGGGTTGTAAGTTATGCCCTGGGTCATATAAGGTTCTTTTTAGAAAGCATTGTCGTAGAAACTTCAAAAAGGACTCATTCGATTGGAAATTTAAAGGGCTAGTGCCCTTTTTAATAGTCGGAAGTGATTGGAGGGCAACTAACTCCCTCTCACGCCCACAATTTCCCCAAACACATCCAATAACAATTTTGAGATAGCCATTTTCTTCAACGTAGTTGAAAGTTTTGGAAATTAGGTCTTTGAAGATGACCCCCCCCCCACACACAGCCCTCAGGGCACGGGTTTTAAGTTATGCCCTGGGGACATATAAGGTTTTTATTGAGAGCGTTGTCGTAGAAACTTCAAAAGGGATAATTCAATTGGAAACTGAAAGGGCTAGTGCCTTTTTGAATAGTTGAAAGTGATTTGAGAGCAACTAACGTCCCTCTCACGCCCACCATTTTCCCAACACATCCAATCAAACATTTGAGATAGCCGTTTTGTTTAACGTAGTTGAAAGTTCTGGAAATTAGGTCTTTGAGGATGACAACCTCCTCACAGCCCTCAGGGCAAGGGTTATAATTTATGCCCTGGGGGCATATAAGGTGTTTATAGAAAGCGTTGTCGTAGAAACTCAAAAAGGGCTCATTCGATTCTAAATTGAAAGGGCTACTGTCCTTTTTAATAGTCGAAAGTGATTGGAAGGCTTGACATTTTTATAGTAAAGATTGATGTGGGTACAATGTATTATTATTATTATTTTTTTTTTTTTAGACCAGGGCACTTAGTATCGAAGGAGTTGTCGTAGGAACTTAGAAATGGGCTCATTCGATTGAAAATAGAAAGAGCTAATTCCAATTTTAATAGTCGAAAGTGATTGGAGGGAAACTAGTCCCCCTCCCACGCCCACCCTCCCATTTACCCATCATGTATAAAAACTAAATGTTACCTTAAGATTAAATCAAAATGCACTATGTTAATGCTAATTCCCAATAAGACATCTCAGCAGTATCCCAAGAACGACTGAGGGTATTATGTTCAAACTTTTGGGGCTATATCTACTCTTAAAATTTAACCAAATCAAAATAGCGTAAGTGTATCCAAGCTATCAAAGAAAGTAAACAGATTTTTTTGCGAATGGTATCAAGTTTTCTATTTCAGGTCAACTAGAGGAGGTATGAAACTAAATTAAACACTACTATTTGTGTCCAGATTTTTAATAGGGTGTATTTTGTTAAAAATTGCTGAAAATTTTTCTCCAGCATACAAATAGCAGGTCAAACTATAAAGTCTTAAAAAACGAAAAGATTTAGAGTATTTTTTTCCTTTTTCCCTGAAAAGACTATGTCAATATAAAACGAACAGAAATTAATTAAAAAAAAAATTTCCGCAAAATACGTTTTTTTAAGGAAAGTAAAGAACTCCATTAAACCAAAAATAAGCAAAAATAAAATCAAATAATCTACCAAGCCTGAAACTACCACAAATCAGCATCAATAAATAAATGAAGCCCAAAACGAACATAAATTACAATAAATAACCGAGTCAAACTCAAAACGAGCAGAAATTAACATGAGTAAGGCTCAAAACCCCTTTGCCTTCCTAAGGCCAGAACATAATTTGCACTTTACTGAAAAAAAATACAAATTGAATGTGAATTGTCAGTTTAATATGCATATACTGATATTTAGCAATCAAAATGTTAATATTATTTGATTTATTAAAGTTATAAAAGTAAAAACATTTATACCCTTTCAGTAATTGCATTTCAGTAATTTCGCACTTGCATAGTCATCAGATTGGAAGATAGTTTGTCAAGTCGAATTTCTTTCCTTGACAATTTTCCTATTATACTTTATGCCATACCCTGTCCGGATTCGTCATTAGCCTCGCTAATATTCAGTAGTCTCTTTCTAGGTGTCCCTTCCGAGCTGGTATTGCGGATATCGCCTGCAAGCTTATCAGAATTTGAAGAATCGGCTATCGTATCATACCATTATATACTTATTCCAAAACTTCGTCGAAGACCTTCCCCTGACTTCTGATGAAAGAAATTCAATGAACTCTTTCTGAGGAATTTTGGGTAAATAGATAAATTTTTATGGTCTATATCGGTTACATGGTCTATTATTTCGGGTACATGATCTATTTTCTCGGGTAAATGGTCTTTATCATGGTCTATATATAAATATATATATATATATATATATATATATATATATATATATATATATATATATATATATATATATATATATATATATATATATATATATATATATATATATGTATATATATACATATGACTGAAAGTTGAACAATTTGAACAAAGTTGTCGTTTTGTTCTTTAGTTATCCTAAAGCCAATTCCCTGTCTCGCTAGGGTCCTTGCAGCGTCGAAAAAAAAAATTCACAATTTTTCTGTTTGTCTCTTCACCTTTTGCTTGCTTCAAAACCTTAGTTTGAGACTTTTATCAAGTGAAAAATTCACACGACTGTTGTTATTGACGAAGTGACAAAAATAGAACAAAGGTGTTTTCTGTGACTTGGAAGAAAAATGACTTGCACGTTTTTTTTTTCTTCGCCTGTTCTTTGCTCTTCATTTTGCGCAATCGACGCACAACGGCTTCCATCTAAGCCCTTTCGAACTGGTTGCTCCTGGGAATATTAGAAAAAAGAAATTCAGGAAGCAGAAGGTAGCATCTTTCTCAATATTGTATTCAAAGATTTGGTAATCTGCATACCATCCCGGATATAAACGCCACTTTTTAATTTTTTATATTGAAGAATCAACTGGGAATCGAGGTATTTTCACTATCCTGTATACACTTGCATTGAAAAGGTTTCGTTGGGGTTCTTCTCTTTGAATTCTAATTGCTTTTCCATTGTGTTCAGAAATTTCTTTCCTTCTTTTCCACTCGTAGTCAAAGTTTGACTGACAATACATGCGCATAATCTTATTACTTGATTTTGGTTTGCTCATATTATCTTGTCAGGCTTCTTAAAAAGAAGAATTAAACGATAAAATAAAACGATTCTATTCTATAAACATTCAAATTCAGTTTTCGGTAGCTACGATTGAAGCTAAGCAAGGCTAATATCAACCATTTCTCTCTTGAGAAGTCGGAAAATCCCAAAATCATTTCAGGTGAAGGAAAATACAATGTAAACTGTCTCTGACTGAATTAAGTACCTGAGAATCGGACTCACTGCCCCCTTCCCCTTGAGCCACCTCTAATTAGAACTTATCCCGGGGTTCAAAGCTATTACAAAAAAAATCAGATTATTTTCATAAGTTTTTTTGGTTCTCTTGGATTTCTCTTACAAATTAAAAAGGTTATGAGTAATTTTAATTTGACCAAGTAACATTTTCGGAAACATTTTGGAAAAAAAGAAATGAAAATAGACAAAAACAAACATCAAATTACCGGGTACAAAAAATGCTCAGTTAGATATCTGTTTCATGTATCTTTTGTCTGTGGTCTCAATAGCCGCTTAAAGTGAGAGGATAGATAGCATGATGTGATTTATAACATCTTCGGTTTCTGTGACATTTTTTGAAGAAACGACTTAAAGTCAATTTAAGGTTTGCCTAGCATATACATTTTCCTTATTGGAGCTGTTGTTTTTATTCTATCCCCTTAATTAAACTAATTGGTCAGAACTGCTGAAATGTAAACTAATGTTTACATCCTACTTTGTCACATAAGGTAGCCATGGGTGATTTTGGGACAAGCCCCTCCAGAAGTTTGAAAGTTGCACTAACTGCAGGGGTGTAGGACAAAGAATATTGAGTGGGAACCCAGGCTTCATAGACCTTCCCAAGATTTATTTATGTATCAACCCTGGGCCAAGCTGATTAGACCAGTTGATTCAGCTAAAGTAGGCCTAGGCTAGGTAGATAAGCCAGTAGGCTGAATTTAACACAACCAATAGGCCTAAACTTTACCCTCCCCTTTAATGGTCAAATACGGGTAAATTTTTGTTGTTCATATTATTGACTTATGAATAAAGTAAACATACCACCCAATGCCTTTTTTATGCTCTTTCCAAACATAATAGGCCTAATCATTTTTGTTGGAAATGAATTTTCCCCCCATCCCTATATATATATATATATATATATATATATATATATATATATATATATATATAATATATATATATATATTATATATATATATATATATATATATATATATATATATATATAATATATATATATATATATATATATATATATATATATATATATATATATATATATATATAATATATATATATATATATATATATATATATATATATATATATATATATATATATATAGATATATATATATATATATATATATATATATATATATATATATATATATATATATATATATATATATATATATATATATATATATATAATATATATATATATATATATATATATATATATATAATATATATATATATATATATATATATATATATATATATATATATATATATATATATATATATATATATATATATATATATATATATATAATATATATATATATATATATATATATATAATATATATATATATATATATATATATATAATATATATATATATATATATATATATATATATATATATATATATATAATATATATATATATATATATATATATATACATATATATATATATATATATATATATATATATATATATATAATATATATATATATATATATATATATATATATATATATATATACATATATATATATATATATATATATATATATATATATATATATATATATATATATATATATATATATATACATATATATATATATATTATTATTATTATTATTATTATTCATTTATTGCCCATCAAAAAAAGGTACAAAAGGTACAGTAAACTTCATCTCATACATCCAAATATATCAACACTAAAGCAAATTGGTCTATTTTCCAAAATAAGCTAAATGATGAAATTACAAGTTTCACCCAAAGTTCATGCATTTCTAACACAACAGTTGACACACATGCTGAAGCATTACATCTTTACTAATAAATACAGCTAATCATGCTATCCCCAGGACAACACCTAAGAAAACATTCCCTAAACAAATTCCTAAAGCATGGTGGACAAATGAGTGCCTAAATAAATGGAGGATAAAAAAGGCAGCTAGGACAGAATTCATAAAAAAAACCAACACCTACTACATATTTAAAAAAATTACAAGCAGAATCTAATCTAAAAAGGACTATAATAGATGCTAAATATAAATACTGGAATAATTTTGCAAATAATCTCTCCAGAGAAACAAATGAGCCAATTATACATAAAGTCATAAGCCACATATGTGGGAAAAAGACTTCTCCCAACCCACTCCTGTATGAGCTTATACATAATAATACCCATTATGACAATGATAATGAAAAGGCTAACCTATTTGCAACTCTTTTTGTTAATAAGCTAACATCAAATAATCAAAGCAAACTGTCCACAATTCCTATGAACCCTAATTACCAACCATGCCCAGGATCCGAGTACATAACTAATCCATTTTCAATCCAGGAATTGAATAATGCAATACATCATATTAGGTCCAAAACTAGCAGTAGCTATGACAATATACACCCTACATGGATAAAGAATCTCACACCTTCATACAAACAAGAACTGCTAAATTGTTATAATCACACTTGGGCATCTTCTAGGTTCCCCAATATATGGAAATGTTCGTCCCTCCTACCAATCCTAAAGAAAAATAAACCAAAAGATAACCCTGAGTCTTATAGGCCCATAATGATTACACCTGTGATGGGGAAAATAATGGAGAAAATGATTTATCACAGACTCCTCTGATTTGTTGAGAATAATAACATGATCCCACACACTCAAACTGGATTCAGGAAATACCACTCCTCAACAGATGCTTTCATTTAGCTAACAAATGCAATAAATGAATATTTCTCAAAAAATAATATCCTAGTGGCAGCTTTCCTAGATTTTGAAGGAGCTTATGACAATGTGAACCACCAAATCCTTTTAAATAAACTTGCAAACCTTGGAGTACCTCCTAAGCTAGTATCCTTTATTAAATCCTTCATAGAAGTGCAAAGTTTCATTGTTTGTGTTGGTTCAGCCTCTTCACCCCAAAAGACAATATCCAAAGGCCTACCTCAGGGAGCAGTCCTCAGTTGCCTCCTTTTTGCCCTATATCTCTGGGACATGAACCTACCCCACACAAATCTACAATATGCTGATGATCTGGTGCTATGGTCATCTGGCAACACCTTTCAGATAGCACAGTCAAATCTGTAAAAGTCACTTTTCCAGTTTGAAAAATTCTCCCAACATTCAGATTTACCCATTGCACCCACCAAGTCAAAAATAATCCAATTTCACCAGAAGCAAAACCATGTTAATGCAAAACTAACTCTAAATAAAACAACTATTCCAGAAGATAATAATATTAATTACCTAGGTCTCATGCTTGACCAAAAACTTAATTTCCACCTCCACATTTCAAACACAATAAAAAAATGTTATAGAAAAGCAAATATACTAAAAAGACTTCTTTCCACACCCTGGGGTTGTAAGGAGAAAACCTTACTCCAGTTTTATAAATCACATATAAGACCCCATATTGACTATGGGCTCATTGTCTATGGTGCATGTGCAAAGACCCAGATGCAAAAAATGGAAACAACACAAAATGATATAATACGTCTCATATTTGGTCTTAGGAAACCCACAAGCACCAAGTTTCTGCTTATGGAGAGTGGATTAACAACAATAAGGGAGAGACGTAGCTTTCTCTTGATAAAACATCTTACAAAAATTGAATCAAATAGCTCACACACATTACATAATTGGTTAAGAAATCCAGCCATGTATAGAGGTATTGCAGATGAGTATGCCAATATTCAAAAGAAGTTCCCTGTACCAGCAAAGTCTATTGCACCTACTTTCGCCCAATCCCCCCATGGAATTGGTCATTTCCCATAATAAATACTGAATTTTCAAAATGGAATAAAGATTTAACCCCCATTGCTTTTGTCCAGAAAAAATATGCAGAACTTAATGCAATTACCTATAAAAATCACTTCCAAATATTTGTTGATGGGTCAAAAATGAATGAGAAGGTTGCAAGTGGTGTTTTCCTTCCTCACCTGAAAATTGCAATGGGCGAGAGATTATTTAATAATTTATCTATAATGTCTGCTGAGTTAAATGCCATAATCATGGCATTAGAACACCTTAAGCAAAACCAACCTTTGATTGAAAATTCGAATAATATTATCATCTATTCCGACTCTTTATCAAGCCTTGAGTTGCTGGCCTCAGCTCCTCAATATAAGTTGGACATTGACACTTATCATTGTCACAGTATTATTGATAATCTTGCTTCAAGTGGCATAAAAACTTACTTTCAGTACATTACTAGCCACTCTGGCATAAGTGGTAATCATCAGGTTGATGAAATAGCAAAAAATGCTATAAATATTGACCAGCCAAGTGGGAGACCAATCCCAATTAGAGATATTTACCAATGGAGGCTATCAGATATTAATTTTAATAAGATTAATCCTATCCTTTCCCCCTTTCCCAATAAGTATCTTTCTAAAATTTATCATAGAATTTGTTCTGGAACAAATGGACTAAATTTCCTTGCATTCTCATATAAGCTTTCTAATTCAAGTGGTTCAATTCCCCTGCCCCCTCTTTGCAGGCATTGTAATATGAATAATGAAACAATTGACCATTGCCTATTTGAATGTAATTTGCTGACGTCTGCACAACATACCTTGCTTTGTAAACTGTTAAAATACTTCAAACACCACAAAATCCCACTATCAGCCAAGAGCCTAGCCAACTATACCTGCACACAGAGCATAGAAATCGACATCTATCATCTTATATTTGAACTCCTAGAGTCAAAAGATCTGCTGAAAGATATCTGAATATATCTGATAAATATGAGGCAATCAAGCCAGTAGCTCTGTAGGCCACAGAGTGAAGCAAGAGGAAAAGGGCTAAATAGTTTTACTGAAAAGCCCGCCTGCTGTTAAATAGAAGAAGAAGAAGCATATACATTTTCCTTATTGGAGCTGTTGTTTTTATTCTATCCCCTTAATTAAACTAATTGGTCAGAACTGCTGAAATGTAAACTAATGTTTACATCCTACTTTGTCACATAAGGTAGCCATGGGTGATTTTGGAACAAGCCCCTCCAGAAGTTTGAAAGTTGCACTAACTGCAGGGGTGTAGGACAAAGAATATTGAGTGGGAACCCAGGCTTCATAGACCTTCCCCAAGATTCATTTATGTATCAACCCTGGGCCAAGCTGATTAGACCAGTTGATTCAGCTAAAGTAGGCCTAGGCTAGGTAGATAAGCCAGTAGGCTGAATTTAACACAACCAATAGGCCTAAACTTTACCCTCCCCTTTAATGGTCAAATACAGGTAAATTTTTGTTGTTCATATTATTGACTTATGAATAAAGTAAACATACCACTCAATGCCTTTTTTATGCTCTTTCCAAACATAATAGGCCTAATCATTTTTGTTGGAAATGAATTTTCCCCCTATCCCTATATATATATATATATATATATATATATATATATATATATATATATATAATATATATATATATATATATATATATATATATATATATATATATATATATATAATATATATATATATATATATATTATTATTATTATTATTATTATTATTATTATTATTATTCATTTATTGCCCATCAAAAAAAGGTACAAAAGGTACAGTAGACAGAGTAATCACTAAAGAAAACAAAAAGGAAAAAAAAAGAAGAAAAAGAAGGACACAAACACACATTGAAAATTCAAACACATGACAAAAGAAAACTCTTCATTACATTAATACAAACAGTGACTATATGCAATACATTAATATAAAAAAACTATTGTGAACAAATTGTTGACCATGGATGATTAAACTTACCTTGAAAACAGGATAGAGATTTATTAATGCTAATATTAGGGTCAGATAGCTTATGCAAATGAATAATTTTACGGTTTCTTGTCCAAGGGGGCAAATGTAGAAGATATTTAGCAAATCTGAAGAAGATTGATCGTAGGTGCTTTTTATCTGTAACTGTAAAGAATCTCCAGAAAGGAGCAATGTAAAGCAGATGAGGAAGGGCTGTGGCGTTGTAAATGGATGCTAGAATATAACAGTTGAAACATAGTTTGCTTTTTACAATTACAGCATAAGAAATGCTAATTTTAAGCTCAATGTGAGAAATCAGCAAACAACATGTGTGGCCTAAAGGTGTGCCAATTGGGAGGCCCAGGTATGTAATATGGTCTGAGGGTTTAACAAGAGAACTGTCCATATTTATAAGAGAAGTAGAGGGATTTTGCCAATTGAAAAGGATTACTTTGGATTTCTCAGGATTAAAAGACAGACCAATTTTTGAATATTCATCTTTGAGGATTTTGAAATTCTGCTCAATGCGCTGGATTGTATGGCTGAGATTCAGGATGTCATCAGCATAACAAATAAGAGATATATATATATATATATATATATATATATATATATATATATATATATATATATATATATATATATATATAGTATATATATATATATCAATTCAGAGTATATATTTGCAAATTAGGGGGTGGGGGTAAATTTGATTTCTGATGTAAATGAGAGGTAAATTTAAACTCCCCCTCCCCTAATGGGCAAATATATTCCTGAATATTCTTCCTGTTGAACTTGCAGTTACTTTTAACTCGATTTTATTCAAGGTTAATCATAATCTCCTGTCACTGCCCAGTTATTTCTTTTCTTTTGATTTGTTCCCAGTTGCTCCGCCATCTTCTCATCTAGCTTGCAGCATACGCAAACTACGCCAGCCGTTGATAATTTCAGAGAGGTCCCGGTTTTCTCTACGAAATAGTGTGGTCGCCGCGTGGAACCAATATGAATCTATTTTTGATTTTGATGTGTTGATTGGAATTTTAAAAAATAAAATAAAATCATTCCTTTTGGACATTTATTAGTTAAATATTATTTTCTTATTAATATATTCTCCTTATAATAATATTCTTTTTTATTTTTTGATCTCTCTCGGATCTTGATATCCTTCTTCTTGTCCCATTGCTGGTTGAGAGTTGTTTATGTATTGTCGGGTGGGTGTCTGCCATGATGTGGTGAGTAATTAACCTTACATTTATTGATTTATTTATATTTGTTTGTGAAGTCTACCATTTTGAATGAAAATCCGTATATTTCTTATTGTTTTTCTTTTTTTTATCTGTGCAAAACGAGCTTGTCTCACTGCCAGATATCTGTATATATTTAGTGTCATTATGTAAGATTGAATAATAAATGAACCTGAACCTGAACCTGAATTGGTGTATATAGGGGTGGGGGTAAAATTCATTTCCAACAAAAATGATTATTATATTTAGAAAGAGCACAAAAAAGGCATCAAGTGGTATGTTTACTTTATTCATAAGTCAGTAATATGAACAACAAAAAATTTACCCAAATACATACACCAAATTGTATAGCCTATGCACAATCAAACTTCAGTAAATTTTAAGTTGACAACATAGGCCTAATCTAGCTAAGACAGAAGTGAATACATCACTTTATGTCTTTTTATGCTGTTTCATAATTCATTAATCCCTTGTCAGACTAGTGCTTGATTTGGGATGTGCATAGGATCATCAAGATACAGGGGTGACATACAGCTTCTGAAAGGGGTGCAAAGGAGAGTCACAAAGGCAGTATCTAAGACAAGAGACAAGGCTTGTGATGAGCATTTAAAGGAGCTGAAATTATCTACACTGCTTTATCAATGACAAAGAGCTGATATGCATGTGACATATAAGCTTACTTCACAAGAGCCCCCCCCCCCAATTCATTTGTCAATGTCCCAAAATATTAGCACTGACAAGAGAGGACATTCAAAGAAGCTGTTCAAGCTATCTGTCAAAACTTGACACCAACAACAGTTTTTCTCCAGCCATGTAGTAAACCAGTGGAATTGTCTCTCAAATACAACAATGTCAGCACCCAATAATGAAGTTTTCAGGAAGTTTTTGGATGTTGAATAGAATAGTGTTCCCTGGGAGTACCAGTGGGATGCATTTGATGTTTAATCATTCACAACATCAAGTACAGAGCAATTAATGGTAAAATTCTACTTTAGCTACTTTTGGCTATTTTGGAAAGGGGCCAGGTAGGAAAATGAAACTTTCAGGGATGGGTCCACAGGCTAAAGTATGTCTTGGAAAGGTATTTTGAAGTACCTACCTCCTGACCTTTGATGACCTTTAAAAATCTGTGCATTATAAAAGTGAAACCTTGCAAAATAGATCTTCTGCTTATATGAAGTACAACAAAATTGTTTTCAGCTTCACAACTTGTCTCAATCCCAATTTATAAGGTTTTAAACATATGCAAATACATTTCCTAAATTTTGAAAAAAAACAACATTGATATGGCTTAACATTCTACTCAAATAACAGGAATTGCATTTTCAGAACTAAAGCCAGAGAATAAGAAACTGATAACTGAAAATTAAGGTAAACTATTGTTTTGTCAAAATTTTAATAGGTAATAGACCTGTCATGCAGGCAAATTTCAGAACCCTCTAGAGGGAGAAGGAGTGGAGGTAGGTACTTCAAAACACCTTCCCAAGACATACTTTAGCCTGTAGACTCATCCCTGAAAGTTTCGTTTTCCTAACCTAACCCCTTTCCAAGATAGCCAAAAGTAGCTAAAGTAGAATTTTACCCAATTAAAAGATCAAGATGGATCTTAATTTGCTCTGAAGTGCAAATTAAGGTAATTAATGACCTCTGGGGGAAATTAAACTTTGAGGCCTGAAAGGGCTAAAAAAAGCCCATAATAGGCTAAATTAAAGTTGAAAAATCATTAAAAAAAAGTAGCTAGTGAAAAAAATTTGCTATTTTTGCTGATACAGGAATTGTATTTATTATTTTCATTAGTTTTAATAGTAAAATGTTAGTATGAAAACAAATTTGCAGGTGTTTTTAAAAAGAGCCAGAAACCCCTCAAAAGTGACCTCAGTTTTGCTCTGATGTAATTTTTGAGGGGTTTCAGACTCTTTTTACAAATTCCTTCAAATAAAACTTTACTGTTAAGACCAAGAAATATAACAATTATCAGTAGAAGCCTTTGACTAGGCAAGGGGAGCAGCTGTCTAGGGCTGGATTTAAAGCTTTGATGCTTCTAGGCCCAAGTGTTTTTGCTGCTCCATTTTTGTGAGATTTTTTGAGAATACCTGATACCAAACTCTCAGCTACCATTCTTGGGTGATATCTGACAGTTCATAAGTGGCCATGGAATTCCTGCCTTGTTTTAAAATCACTCTTCTGTGAATATGCAGCATGGCAGCAGGGTACATCTGACACTTTGTCAATAAATCATAGAAGTCTAGTTTTTGTTAAGAAAAATCACTCAGTGATAATTTATTGTGCCCTCTGGTATAATGCACCTCTAGCCCCAGGCCTAGTGGGCTTATTTGTAAATCCTAGCCTGCAGCTGTCCCCAGTTTTTCTGATATCTGCCTGTTGAGGGGCATGTAGAACTAACCAATAGACACTGTGTTTATTTATTTATTTATTAATCCACATAACGGTAAGCTAAAAAGCTTGTACCACTATTGCTATTATCACAACTGCTATGACTAATACTCCTACCGAGGCTAAGGATATTAAGGTGAAATTTCCAGGGGACACATAGGGAGGGGTCAAAGTAAATCAAAGCACACTATGCGAATTTTGGTTGTCAAAAGGATGTATGAACAATGTCTCATGAATAGCTTAGAGTTTTAAGTTGAAAATTTTAGGATGTGTTGAGAGGGGTGTTGAACTTACCAAAAGGCACTCTCTGCATATTACTACTATTACTACTTCTGCTACTATTGCTATTATGGCTATAGTTACTACTACTGAGGCTAAGGGTTGGAAATAAAAATTTTAGAGAATGTTTAGGGGGATGTTGAATTGAATAAAAACACAAGCTGGTGGGCAAAAGGGCATATCAGCAGTATCCCAGGAATGGTCTTGGGTATTAAGTTGAAACTTTCAGGACATGTTAAGGAGGATGTTGAACTAGGCAAAATACAAAATTTGCATACCATACTACCACAACTAATAATAATTACTACTGTTATTACCACTATAATAATAATAATAATAATTTATTTTTGACCCACTAACAATTATAAAAAAGTGGAGTAACAAAAGAAAATAAAAAGTAAAGACATACAAAAACAAAACACATGCAAAACAATATCAATATAAAAACTACAAATACAAATCAAAACAATCGCACAAGAGGATGAAAAGGACCCAACTGCTTGCAGGCCTCATCTTTTAACTTGGAGTCCAACTTGTTATATGACGTCAATATATCAGTTGCATTAAATATTCGAATAATCTTACGGTTTCTATACCAACGAGGCAAATACAAAAGATATTTACAATAACGGAAATACAAAACTCTAATATCCTGCATATCATTATTATTAAAAAATGGGCGCAAACCTGATAGAAAAAGAATGGAATGGTCACAATACGTAGAATATAGTTTAGCCAATGCCTTACGAGAATGTCGGCCACGATTTGGAACAATTTTAGCATAACCTGCTTTAAGCTAACCTGCTTTAACACTGCTTCTGCTACTACTACTACTGGCACTACTCAAGCTAAGATTATTACAGTAAAACTTTTAGGGAATGTTGAAGAAGATAATGAACTAAATTGAAACATGCTATGTAGATGCTGGTTATTAAAAGGCCATAACAGCTATACCTCAGGAACAGCTTAGAGTATTAAGTTAAAACTTTCAGAGAATGCTAAAGGTTTGTTGAACCTACCAAAAGGTACTATATGTTTACTACTATTGCTATTAAGGAAACATTTGGAGGGTATATTAAACTGAAACACATTGTATGCACCCAGGCTGTCAAATAGCCATATCAGCTGTATATTAAGAACAGCTTAGAGTATCAAGTTTAAACTTTCAGAGCATGCTGAGGAGTGAGGGGTATGTTGAGCTAATAAAAACACACTATATGCATACTAATACTACTGTTGATACAAATACAATTACAAAACTTACAGGAACAGTGCCTCTTACTAGGATATCATATCCTGTTATGGCACTCTCTAATCTTGGCTCAAAATAGTGCACAAAGTCATATCACTTTTGTATGTTATGTATTATGAACAAACACTTCTTCTGTAGATGCTTGTCAAGATGGTTTTTGAAGCTCTTTAGAGTTTATGCCAACACTACTTCTTCAGGTAACAAGTTCCAGTATTTAACTGCTCTAACTGACCAGAAAGAAGATCTCTGTCTAGGTGATGATGTTTCTTTCTGGATTTTTGCAGAATGACCCCTAATATAGACATTAGTCTGACTACAGAAGAATTTGTCAAACTTGGTTGTATCTAGATCCTTTCTTGATTTGAAAATCTGGATCAGGTCCCCTCTTTTTCTTCTACAGTTTAGGCTTGGCAGCTTCATTTGTTTCAGGTGCTGTTCATATGACATTTCTTTTAGTCCAGGGAACTGTTTGATGGCATGTCTCTGCACCTTTTTGAGTTTGATAGCATCACCAATGTATGAGGGGCTCAGACTATGTTTCCATACTCAATGGTTGGTTGCACAAGGGCTTTGTAGAGTCTGGTGAAGGTTTTAGTGTCTAAAGGCCTGACTAGACCAACCAGCCTGCTTGCCTTATTTGCAATAAGATCTGTATGTTGGCAGAATTTTAGCCCCAAGTCTCTTTTGCAATCAGTGTGTGATATGACTGGGACAGTGTTTGTTCTTGCCAATGTGAGGGTGTCATCAGTGTTTTTTGGCTTGGGTCCAATTCATAACGTCTTGTACTTTTTAGCATTGAAGTTTAATCTTAGGCTCTCAAGATTGCTATTCAACATGTTAATGTTGCTCTGCAGCATGGTTATATCTTCTTATTTTGCCACTGGCCTGAAAAGCTTTGTGTCATCTGCAAAGAGCTTGACATGACTGGTGATACCTTCAGTTATGTGGAGGATGAAGAGTAGTGGCCCTATTACACTCCCCTGGATGATGCCACTGGGTACACTAGCTTTTGATGATAATATGTCTTCTGCTTTAACAATCTGGCTACAGTCAAGTAGAAAGGAAGATATCCACAAAAACATCTGCTCACTTATACCAAAGGTACAAAGTTGTGAGCGCAGGGTGCTATGGGGGACTTTGTCAAAAGCCTTTTCTACATCTAACAGAACCACCAGAATACTCAGGCCACTTTCCAGGGCTGTTGTCCACTCATCCAAAACTTCCAGGAGCTGATTTGTGCAGTTGCTTCTCAGCATGAAGCCAAACTGTTGTGCACTATTCACCTGATTTTCAGATACAAAATTCATAATCTTGTCATGGACTAATTTTTCCATAATCTTGGAGAGCTGGGAAGTTAGGCTTATTGTCCTGTAGTTGGGGACTGCATTTGTCCCCCTTCTTATGTATGGGCACAACATTAGCTTGTTTCCATTTAGCTGGGCTCTGCAAGTTCCTCAGCAGCAAACTTCAGCCACCTGGCTGCTATACTATTGGGTCTGGGTGATTTGTTTGGATCTATTTCCCTCAGTAGTTTGAGCACATCACCTTGCCCAACCTTGGTTTCCTTCATCTGGGGTCAATTAGTTGGACTTACAGGACTGTCAGTAGTAGTGCTGGCTTCTGGGGATTTGGTAGTGTGTACTGAGCTGAATGACCAACTCAGTACTTTTGCTTTTTCAGCTGGGGTGGTGGCTCTATTGCCATTTTCTTGCATCAGGTCAGGGATTCCAGTTCTACTAGTGAGCTTTTTGTTGACATGTTTCCAAAAAAATTGCTTTGCCAGCAACATACTGTTCCTGCTCCTTTTCAACTTTTCTGGGTTCACTGCAGACTTTATTGCTAGCTTGTTGGTATCCTTTTTTGTTCTCCTTGCTCCTGAATTTTCTTAATTTCTTAAACTTCTTTCATTTAATGTTAATCAGTCACTTCATATTGGGGTCTAATTTTGGTAGAGTTTTGGGGACTTTTCTCTCACTAGTGACAGAGCAGCAAGCAACTGCTGTTTTGATGATGCCAGTGACTAGTTGTAGCTGATTGTTTACATCACCTTTGAGCCTCAGCATTCCCAGTCTACACTTTGCATCATGCTCTTGTACTTAGCTGCATCTAACCTGGTTATGGTCTTCTTTGTATGTTTGTTTGGCTTTGCAGAGTTTAGTCTAATCTCTGCTGATATGCTGCAGTGGTCACTCTCCCTAGGGATGCTGTGACTGCTATTTCAATAATTGTCTCAGGCTGGTTGGTTAGGAACAAATCAAGAATATTTTCTTTTTGGCCATCTCTGGAACATGTTGGCTCCTTGGTCAATTGGGACAGGTGGCACTCATTTAGCACATCTTCAAAGAGATGGGTGTCCACATCTGTTGCAGTCCATGTTAATAGAAACAGATTGGATAATCTGTTAATAGAGATTGGAGGTTATGTTAGAGAAATAGAAACATTCAGCTCAAAATAAGGATTGCTTTCAGTAAAGTGCAAATTATGTTCTGGTCTTCAGAAGGTATAGGGGGTGTCAGCCCTACTTATCTTTTTTTCTGCTAATTTGAGCTTTACTTGAATATTTGTTGTAATTTATGTTTGTTTTGGGTTTCATTTACTTAATGATGGTGATTTGCAGTAGTTTTACAATTGAAAAATGATTTTACTTTATTTCTGCTAATTGTTTGTTTAATGTTGACTTTTCTTCTCTTGACTTTTCTTTGGAAAACCTATTTTGTGGAAAAAGTTCGTTAAATTAATAAATATAAATACTTATTTGGAACCCCTCTTAAATGTCAGGGGGGAGGGCATAGCTCTATCCAGTCCTCCTAAATATTTGCCCTGCTTATTATCTAAATCATAGGCAGTGCAATCGCGCTGCCTAAGTAAAGAACAATGTTGGCATAATGTATTATTTATTATTATTTTTTTTTCCTTTAGACCAGGGCATTTTGTATTGAAGGAGTTGTAGAAACTTGGAAAAGGGCTCATTTTGATTGGAAATTGGAATGGCTAGTGCCCTTTTTAATAGTCAAAAGTGATTGGAAGGTAACTAACCCTTCTCTCACGCCCACCAATCCCCCAAACATTTTTGGGGTACTTCATATCAAGTTATTTTTTTTCCATACCAGGGCACTCTGTATCAAAGGGGTTGTCATTCCATGCCCACGATTTCCCCAAACATATCCAATCAACAGTTTGAGATAGCCATTTTGTTCAATATAGTTGATTTCCAGATAGAAATTATGTTTTTGAGGAGGACACTCCACCACAGCCCTCAGGGCAAGGGTTGTAAGTTATGCCCTGGGGGCATATAAGATTTTTATAGAAAGCATTATTGTAGAAACTTCAAAAAAGGCTCATTCGATTGGAAATTCAAAGGGCTAGTGCCCTTTTTTAATAGTCAAAAGTGATTGGTGGGTAACTAACCCCCCTCTCTTGCCCACCTTTTCCCCAAATACATCCAATCAAAATTTTGAGATAGCCATTTTGTTCATGTAGTTGAAGTTCTGGAAACTAGGTCTTTGAGGATGACCCCCCCCCCCCACAGCCCTCAGGGCAAGGGTTGTAAGTTATGCCCTGGGGGCATATAAGGTTTTTATAGAAAGCATTGTTGTAGAAACTTCAAAAAGGGCTCATCTGATTCGAAATTGGAATGACTAGTGCCCTTTTTAATAGTTGAAAGTGATTGGAGGGCAACTAACACCCCTTCCATACCCACCATTTCCCCAAACACATCCAGTCAAAATTTTGAGATAGCCATTTTGTTCAACACAGCTGAAAGGTCTGGAAATTATATCTTTAAGCTGGACACTCCCCCCACAGTCTTCAGGGCAAGGGCTATAAGTTATGCCCTGGGAGCATATAAGGTTTTTATAGAAAGCATTGTTGTAAAAACGTCAAAAGAGCTTGAAAAAGGGCTCATTTGATTGGAAATTCAAAGGGCTAGTGCCCTTTTTAACAGTTGATAGCAATTGGAAGGCAAGTAACCCTTTCTCATACCCACCATTCCCCCAAACATTTTTGGGGGACTTCATATTGAATTATTTTTTTCCATACCAGGGCACTTTGTATCAAAAGAGTTGTCATAGAAACTTTGAAAAGGGCTCATTCGATTGGAAATTGGACTGGCTAGTGCCCTTTTTAATAGTCAAAAATGATAGGAAGGCAACTAACACCCCTTCCACACCCACCATGTCCCCAGACACATCCAATCAAAATTTTGAGATAGCCATTTTTTTCAGTGTAGTTGATCTCCAGATAGAAATTATGTTTTTGAGGAAGACAGTCCCCCCACAGCCCTCAGGGCAAGGGTTGTAAGTTATGCCCTGGGGGCATATAAGGTTTTTGTAGAAAACTTTGTTGTAGAAACTTCAAAAAGGGCTCATTTGATTGGAAGTTCAAAGGGCTAGTGTCCTTTTTAATAGTCAAAAGTGATTGGAGGGCAACTAACACCCCTTACACACCCACCATATATCCAGACACATCCAATCAAAATTTTGAGATAGACATTTTGTTCAAAGTAGTTGAAAGGTTTGGAAATTATATCTTTGAGGATGACACTCCCCCCATAGCCCTCAGGGTAAGGGTTGTAACTAACCCCCCTCTCAGGCCCACCTTTTCCCAAACACATCCAGACAAAATTTTGAGATAGCCATTTTGTTCAACGTAGTTGAAAATTCTGGAGATTAGGTCTTTTCGGATGACACCCCCCCCCACAGACCTCAGGGCAAGGGTTATAAGTTGTGCCCTGGGGCATATAAGGTTTTTACAGAAAGCATTGTTGTAGAAACTACAAAAGGGCTCATTTGATTGGAAATTGAAATGGCTAGTGCCCTTGTAATAGTTGAAAGTGATTGGAAGGCAACTAACACCCCTTCCACCCCCACCATTTATCCAGACACATCCAATCAAAATTTTGAGATAGACATTTTGTTCAAAGTAGTTGAAAGGTTTGGAAATTATATCTTTGAGGATGACACTCCCCCCATAGCCCTCAGGGTAAGGGTTGTAAGTTATGCACTGGGGGCATATAAGGTTTTATCGAAAACTTTATTTTAGAAACTTTAAATAGGGCTCATTCGATTGGAAATTCAAAGGGCTAGTGCCCTATTTAATAGTCAAAAGTGATTGTAGGGCAACTAACCCCCTCTCATGCCAACCTTTTTCCCAAACACATCCAATCAAAATTTCTAGATAGCCGTTTTGTCCAACGCAGTAAAAAGTTTTAGAAATTAGGTCTTTTAGGATGATAACCTCCTCAGAGCCCTTAGGGCAAGGGTTGTAAGTTATGCCCTGGGGGCATATAAGGTTTTTATAGATAACAATGTTGTAGAAACTTCAAAGAGCTAATTCGATTGGAAATTAGAAGGGCTTGTGCCCTTTTTAATAGTCAAAAGTGATTGGAGGATAACTGACACCCCTCTCACACCCACCATTTCCCCAAACACATCCAATCAAAAGTTTGAGATAGCCATTTTGTTCAACGCAGTTGAAAGCTCTGGAAATTAGGTCCTTGTTCAAAGTTCAAAGTAGTTAAAAAGTTCAGAAATTATGTTTTTGAGGATGACACCCCCCACAGCCCTTAGGGCAAGGGTTACAAGTTATGCCCTGGGGGCATATAAGTTTTTTTTTTTTTTAATAGAAAGCATTGTTGTAGAAACTTTAAATAGGGCTCATTCGATTGGAAATTCAAAGGGCTAGTGCCCTATTTAATAGTCAAAAGTGATTGGAGGGCAAGTAACCTCCCTCTCATGTCCACCATTTCCCCAAACATAGTTCAACATAGTTGAAAGTTCTGGAAATCAGGTCTTTGAGGATGACAACCCCTCCCCCCAGCCCTCAGGGCATGGGTTGTAAGTTATGCCCTTGGAGCATATAAGGTTTTTATAGAAAGTTTTGTTGTAGAAACTTCATAAGGCTCATTCGATTGGAAATTGAAAGGGCTAGTGCGTTTTTTAATAGTTGAAAGTGATTGGAGAGTAACTAACGCCCCTCTCACGCCCACCATTTCCCCAAACACATCCAATCAAAATTTTGAGATAGCCATTTTGTTCAACGTAGTTGAAAGCTCTGGAAATTAGGTCCTTGAGGATGACAACTATCTCACAGCCCTCAGGGCAGGGGTTGTAATTTATGCCCTGGGGGTATATAAGGTGTTAATAGAAAGCATTGATGTAGAAACTCAAAAAGGGCTTATTCGATTGGGAATGGAAAGGGCTAGTGCCCTTTTTAATAGTCGAAAGTGATTGAAAGGCTTGTCATTTTTACAGTAATGAGTAATGCAGGTACAATGTATTTTTTTTTTGTTTAGACCAAGGCACTTAGTATCAAAGGAGTTGTTGTAGAAATTTTGAAAAATGCTCATTCAATTGAAAATAGAAAGGGCTAGTGCCCTTTGTAGTAGTTGCAAGGGATTAGAGGGCAACTAATCCCCCTCCCTCGCCCACCCTCCCATTTGCCCATTATGTTTAATAACTAAATGGTGCCTTAAGATTAAATCAAGATGCACTGTGTTAATGCTCATTCCCAATAAGGCATCTCAGCAGTATCCCAAGAACAACTGAGGTTATTATGTTCAAACTTTTGGGGCTACCTCTGCTCTTAAAATTTAACCAAATCAAAATAGATTATGTGTATCCAAGCTATCAAAGAAATTAAACAGATTTTTTTGCAAAGGGTATCAAGTTTTCTTTTTCAGGTCAAATAGAGGAGGTATGAAACTAAATTAAACACCACTATTTATGTCCAAATTTTTAAAAGGGCGTTTGTTGTTAGAAATTGCTGAAAAATTTTCTCCAGCATACGAATAGCAGGCCAAACTATAAAGTCGTAAAAAACGAAAAGAATTAAACTAGTATTATCTTTTTCCCCGAAAAGACTATATCAATGTAAAACGAACAGAAATTAATTAAAAAAAAAAACTTATCTACAAAATAAGTTTTTCAAAGAAAAGTAAAGAACTCCATTAAACCAAAAATGAGCAAAAATCAAATCAAATAATCTACCCAAACTACCACAAATCAGTATCGATAATTAAATGAAACCCAAAACGAGCAGAAATTACAATAAATAACTGAGTCAAACTCAAAACAAGCAGAAATTAACATGAGTAGGGCTCAAAACCCCTATGCCTTCCCAAGGCCAGAAATTAATTTGTACTTTACTGAAAAAAATACAAATGAATGTGCATTGTCAGTTTAATATACATTTACTGATATTTATTAATCAAATGTTAATATTATTTGATTTATTAAAGTTATAAAAGTTAAAACATTTATATTTTTTCAGTTAAAATTAATAGGATATTCTTTTACCACTTAAAAACTTTAGAACTTTCAGTTTTTGTTTGAATGAGGCTCCTCCTAATATTTCAGGACCATAGGTTTGACATGATCATTCTTAGAAAAAATAAAAGCAAATAAACCTGAATCAACAATCATCCTTCTTGCAAAAAATACAAAATTTTATGTTTTTAGGGATTGGGGATTGAAACTTCTGTAATAGAGTTCTTTGATATGCTGAATTTGAAAATATATTTTTTTTTATTAAGATAATTTTCCTTCCTTTCTTTTTAGAAAATCAAACAAGTTTTCTTGCACTTATAGCTTTTGGTGGGTCATTTTAAACTTAATTATTTATATTTATTTAGAACTATCATTAATAGCCAATTCTTTTGTGTATATATTGTAATTAAAACTAACTTTTAGAACTTTGGTTACTAATAGCACTGGTTTCTTGCATATAGTTTGCTACCACAGTCTGATCTTCAAAGTTTCAGAAATTGGGAATAAGTATATAAAGCACATTTACATCCCAACCTTGTACATAGGCTATGTATATATATAGTACATAGTTCATTGCAACCTTCCCCAGGACATCTTCTTACAGCATAATTTAGGCTTTGGATCCATTTTTTAAAGTCCATCCATTTAAATTCAGTTCTTTCTAAGATAAATAACCTGCTACAATGCCCCTGTCTCAGCAAAATGCTGAATTCTCAATGTGCTGGTAGGTGTTCACTGATGTGTATATCTTTTATTCCTAGCGCTGCCTAAGTAAAGAATGATGTGGACATAATGTTTTTTTTTCCTCCATACCCGGGCGCTTCGTATCAAAGGAGTTGTTGTAGAAACTTCAAAAAGGGCTCATTTGATTAGAAATTGGAGTGGCTAGTGCCCTTTTTAATAGTCGAAAGTGATTAGAGGGCAACTAGCCCCCCCCCCCCCACGCCCATCATTCCCCCAAACACATCCAATAAAAATTATGCGATAGCTATTTTGTTCAGCATAGTTGATTTCCAGATAGAAAATATGTTTTCGAGGAGAATACTCCCCAGGGTTTTAAGTTATGCAGTCAAAAGTGATTGGAAGGCAACTAACACCCCTTCCATGCCCACCATTTCCCGAAACACATCCAATCAAAATTTTGAGATAGCCATTTTGTTCAGCATAGTTGATTTCCAGATAGAAATTATGTTTTTGAGGATGACACTCCCCCACAGCCTTCAGGGCAAGGGTTCTAAGTTATGCCCTGGGGGCATATAAGGTTTTTATAGAAGGCGTTGTCGTAGAAACTTCAAAAAAGGCTCATTTCATTGGAAATTCAAAGGGCTAGTGCCCTTTTTAATAGTCAAAAGTGATTGGAGGGCGACTAGCCCCCTCCCACGCCCTCATTCCCCCAAACACATCCAATCAAAATTTTGAGATAGCCATTTTGTTCAGCGTAGTTGATTTCCAGATAGAAATTATTTTTTTGAGGAGGGTACTCCCCCACAGCCTTCAGGGCAAGGGTCGTAAGTTATGCCCTGGGGGCATATAAGGTTTTTATAGAAGGCGTTGTTGTAGAAACTTCAAAAAAGGCTCATTCGATTGGAAATTCAACGGGCTAGTGCCCTTTTTAATAGTCGAAAGTGATTTGAGGGCAACTAACCCCCCTCTCACGCCCACCTTTTCCCCAAACACATCCAATCAAAATTTTTAGATAGCCATTTTATTCAACGTAGTTGAAAGTTTTGGAAATTAGATCTTTAAGGATGACAACCCATACCCCCCACAACCCTCAGGGTAAGGGTTGTAAGTTATGCCCTGGGAGCATGTAAGGTTTTTATAGAAAGCGATTTTGTAAAAACATCAAAAAGGGCTCATTCAATTGAAAATTGAAAGGGCTAGTGCCCTTTTAATAGTTGAAAGTGATTGAAGGACAACTAACCTCCCTCTCACGCCCACCATTTCCCCAAACATATCTAATCAAAATTTTGGGATATCCATTTTGTTCAACGTAGTCGAAAGTTCTGGAAATTTTGTCTTTTAGGATGATAACCCCATCAGAGGTCTCAGTGCAAGGGTTGTAAGTTAAGCCCTGGGGGCATATAATGTTTATTTAGAAAGTTATTGTAGAAGTTTGAAAAGGGCCTCATTTGATTGGAAATTGAAATTGCCCTTTTTAATAGTCAAAAGTGAGTGGAGAGTAATTAATCCCCCTTTCATGCCCACCATTTCCCCAAACACATTCAATCAAAGTTTAGAGATAGTCATTTTGTTCAACGTAGTTGAAAGTTCTGAAAATTATGTATTTAAGGATGACAAACCCCCCAGAGTCCCCAGGGCAAAGGTTGTAAGTTATGCCCTGGGGGCATATAAGGTTTTTAATGATAGAGTTGTTGTAAAAACTTCAAAAGGGGCTCATTCAATTGGAAATTGAGAGGGCTGGTGCCATTTTTAATAGTTGAAAGTGATTAGAGGGTTACCACCCCTCCTCTCGCGCCCACCATTCCTCCAAACACATCCAATCAAAATTTTCAGATAGCGATTTTGTTCAACGTAGTAGAAAGTTCTGGAAATTAGGTCTTTGAGGATGACAAGTTTTCCTTTGATTAGGTCTTTGAGGATTTTTATAGTAAAGATCGATGTGGGTATAATGTATTATTTTGTTGTTGTTGTTTTTGTTTAGACCAGGGCACTTTGTATCGAAGGAGTTGTTGTAGGAACTTCGAAAAGGGCTCATTCGATTGAAAATAGAAAGGGCTGATGCGCTTTTTAATAGTCGAAAGTGATTGGAGGGAAACTAAACCCCCTCCCACGCCCACCCTCCCATTTGACTTTATGTTTAAAAACTAAATGTTCGCGTAAGATTAAATCAAAATGCACTATATTAATACTAATTCCAATAAGCCATCTCAGCAGTATCCCAAGAACGACTGAGGGTATTATGTTCAAACTTTCGGGGTTGCTTCTGCTCTTAAAATTTAACCAAATCAAAATAGCGTAAGTGTATCCAAGGTATCAAAGAAAGTAAACAGATTTTTTTGCGAATGGTATCAAGTTTTCCATTTCAGGTCAACTAGAGGAGGTATGAAACTAAATTAAACACTACTATTCGTGTCAAGATTTTTAAGAGGGTAGGCTATATGTTGTTAAAAATTGCTGAAAATTTTTTCTCCAGCATACAAATAGCAGGCCAAACTATAAATTCTTAAAAAACGAAAAGATTTAAAGTATTATTTTCTTTTTCTCTGAAAAGACTATACCAAAATAACTCAAATAGAAATTAATTAAAAAAAACTTTTTCCACAAAATAAGTTTTTCAAAGAAAAGTAAAGAACTCCATTAAACAAAAAATGAGCAAAAATAAAATCAAATAATCTACCAAGCATGAAACTACCACAAATCAGCATCGATAAATAAATGAAACCCAAAACGAACAGAAATTGCAATAAATAACCAAGTCAAACTCAAAACGAGCAGAAATTGATATAAGTTGGGCTCAGAACCCCTATGCCTTCCCAAGGCCAGAGCATAATTTGCACTTTACTGAAAAAAATACAAATGAATGTGCATTGTCAGTTCAATATACATATACTGATATTTAGTTATCAAAATGTTAATATTATTTGATTTATTAAGGTTATAAAAGTAAAAATATTTATATTTTTTTCAGTAAAGTGCAAATTATGCTCTGGCCTTGGGAAGGCATAAGGGTTTTGAGCCCAACTTATGTTAATTTCTGCTCGTTTTGAGTTTGATTCGGTTATTTATTGTAATTTCTGTTCGTTTTGGGTTTCATTTATTTATCGATTTTGTTTAATGGAGTTTTTTACTTTTCTTTGAAAAACTTATTTTGTGGAAAAAGTTTTGTTAATTAATCAACAATATAGATTGGACTATTTTTCATGGTTCTTGGTAAAATAACACTTTGTTAGCCTGTATATATGGTACGTTTCCAAAAGCAACAAAATTGATCTGTTGCTGGACAGAGGGAATAAAAATGGTTTTAAGCTGAAACAGAGTATTTTGTGACTGACTAAGGAAATTAACAACATTTTTTCTAATGAAAAAGCTCCATTTGGGACAAACCACTTTAAAACCTGGGGTGGACAACTAAACCATTTAATAAATGGGAAAGAAAACGTAAAAAACTAAAGCATTGCTTTTATAGTACTCTCCTTAGTAATGCCTTACAAAGGTTGTTGTAACCCCTCTCCTCATTTTCATCACTTGTATTTACACCTAGTTTGATCTGACCAATTATTTTTATTCTTTCTTTTAAATATTTTTTCTTCTATATTTGTAAGGAATATGCCAACTTTCTTTCATCATCTTTTCATTGACTAATAAGAAAAAGTTATTCAAAGAAAAGTGAAGAGGCATATTCAATTCTAAGACAAGCAGAAATAAAGTTCTATCATAATCCTTTCTTCAGGCAACCAGAAATTACTAAAAAAATAATAAAAACCTAAAAACGAACATAAATTAAAAAAAAATAATCACATCCAACTGTATAATTAATACAGATGTGGATGAATAATTAAACTAAAAAACATGTGAAACTAAAATGAACCCTCAAGTCAAGTTTAAAACAAACATAAATTACCCCAAACAGGACTGATGTTTACTAGGCCTTAATTTCCTTGAGAGGTGTCACTACTCAAGGTCACCCTGTAGCACTGTTAGCAGTCACGGTTCTGGTTAGAAAATCTCGTGAGAAGCTCCCCCTGATGGCTCTATGAGGCCACGCAAGCAGGATCTTCCTTTTGGGGTTAGGGGCGGTACTCCTCAATATTTCTACAACCATTGCTTCTGGGAAAAAAAATAATGATAGAAAATAAAGAATTAAAACGAATGCTAGTTAGTTGATAAGTTTTTTGCCCAGTTTTTACCTTTTTCTTCAGCGTTTTCAGATGCTTGCCATTATTTTCAAAGAAAAAATATGTTTTTGCAAATATTCATTTCCAAAAAAAAGATCACTTCTCTGTATAATTATGTTTTTGTTGTAATTGTGCTACTTAGTCTACTGTACAAGTCTTGGGGAGAGAAGGTATAAGAGGTTTTCTTTTTATGCGGAAGGGGCCAGAAACAATATTAAAAGAAAATTTTTATATTGCAAATATGACTAGGATGCAAATACACACTTCGCGACTTCTCTGTTTTAGTTATTAGAGTTTTATTATTTTCTATATGTGATGGTGCGTGTTCACCCATAGGAGGGATTTGTGTTGAAAAATGGGTTCATTTCATTTGGTGTAAGGGGGAGGTATTGTACAACCTTACTAGGTCCAACAAAGTTATGGAAAAAATTCTACTCACTTTTTATTGACACTTGCCTGTTTTTCAAGTGAAAGAGTCTCTGCTGTGGTCCCAAGTCTCTGCTGTAAAGAAATTAGTTTTCCCATTACAAATTATGTCTTCTTTGCATGTCTGACCAAATTTCTCTTTAAACTAATCAAAATTTTAATGGTTGGAAATTCCCCCCTCCCATGTTCTGAATGATTGACCCTACTTAAATTAGGCTATAGGATTAATCTATAGCAGCATTATGTTTTTCTCCTTTGATAACTTATGGTTATTTTTAATTTAAATTACAATACTTAATTTGCAAAATGTTTTAGGTCCTTGGTGTATCAAAGATGTTGCTTTAAGCTGAACAAAATAAATCTATTGTACAAGAAGTAGCTACTGGAAAACGACAGAAATGGCTGTAGATTTTTGTGACTATTTTTGGGTAAGTAACTTTGGAGTAAGTTTTTGTAGAATGTAGTATGTTTTCATAAAGCCTTATCTTGCCAAGGAGTAATCTAGGCAACTAGGTTGATTGAGCTGATAAATTTCCCTATCTACTAAAAGCTATGTTTTATCTGAAGATACTCCATTGCTCTTGTATGTTTAAGATTTTTTTGTCATGTATTCTCTTTGGAAAGGTTTGCAAGAAAAGTAAATGAACAAGAAATGAAGAAGAGGCAGAGAAGAAAAATATGACTGTCAACAAATATTTATGCTTTGGCTTTGGATGTGGGACTTTATCACTAATACGTTGTCAGTAATTGTTTTGAGGCATATACTACTACTACTACTACTAACAAATCACCGCAGCACCAAGCCGCCTGAGGCCAACACAGCTACGCACGCTCCTCCTCCACCCCAATCTATTCAAAGCCTCCCCTTTTACACCCGCCCACGAAGTTCACATTTCCTTTAAATCTTTCTTTATGACGTCCTCCCACCCCAGACGGGGACGACCTGCTTTCCGTTTAGCCCTAGATGGTTGGCCGAAAAGAACACTCTTCGGCAATCTGTCATCCTTCATCCGCACAACGTACCCTAGCCACCTCAACCTTTCTTTCATTATAGCCCTAGAGAGCGGTATTGAACCACATTTTTCGTATAACCTATTGTTTGAAATATGGTCAGTCAGCCGGATACCCAGAACAATCCTTAAGCAATTTCTCTGGAAAACATCTAGCAAATCTTCATCCGCTTTTCGGAGCGTCCATGCTTCAGAGCCATATTTGACCACTGTCATCACTGTAGCTTCTAATATTCTAATCTTGGTTTGCAGACTTATCTTCCTATTCTTCCAGACTTTTTTTTAACTGTGAAAAAACACCCTGAGCCTTGGCTATTCTATATTTAACATCTTCACTGCTCCCACCATCTTTACTAATAATACTACCAAGGTAAGTGAAGCTGCCCACCTTATCAATCTTTTCATTACCCAATGTCACCTTTTCATCTTCACTTATTCCTAGCCTTAGTGACTTAGTCTTCCTAACATTAATTTTCAAACCAATTCTAGCACCCTGAACTCGCAAAACCTCTAAAACTTCTTTCATTTTGCTCACACTTTCATCTAGGATGCTTAAATCATCAGCATAATCCAAGTCCAGGAGACTTTTTCCTCCCCATTTAATTCCGTGGTCTCCCATTGCCTTTCCTGTGCTCCTTAAAACAAAGTCCATCAAAATAATCCATACAAAGGGGGATAGAACACAACCCTGCTTAACTCCTGATTTAATACAAAACCAGCTGCTAACCTCATTTCCTACCTTAACTGCAGCAGTGTTATTCTCATATATAGCACTAATCACTTTAATGTATTTGTCTGGTATACCATACAAGGATAAAACCTTTACTAAAGCTCTTTTATCAACAGAATCGAACGCTTGCTCATAATCTATAAAACTGAGGACCAAAGGTGTTTGAAAACTCAGGCACTTCTCAATTATTAGCCTAAGAGTGAAAATTTGGTCGACACATCCTCTACCTTTTCTAAAACCGCACTGCTCTTCTCTTAAAACTTTGTCTATGGCATCTCTCAGTCTAAAAAGTATCATGTTACTAAGTAATTTACTACCTACAGAGACCAGACTAATGCCTCGATAATTACCACACTCACTTTTATCCCCTTTCTTATAAAGTAGTTTAATTAAGGTTTTCCTAAAATCGTTAGGCACTTCCCCTTTTTCCCCGTTTTATTGTCTTTGCATATATGCCAACCTTAGTTCTGTCTTTTGGATTCCATCAAATTTTCTTGGGTATAAGTAATTCCCAGGATTTTCATAAAATCAGTGTCAAGGAAATTTTGATTAGTCTGTTTTAAGAATCTTATTTATTAATCTTTAAATATTTGGGCCGTAGGGCTACGCCTGCTCTGTGCTGTTTGTCTTTACTGCAACAACCATGAAACATGTCAATTCCTTAAGATTTATTTAAGACTTAAGCATCAATAGCTTAAGAATGATACAAAACAAGTAATAAAGTGTGACCTTACATGAAGCTACTGGAATCAAACTTTTATATTTAAATTAATCTAAAATCATGTTTCCAAAAAAAAAAATTCATAGAAAGGTAAAGAATCATGTTAAAACCTAAAGCGGGCAGAAATAATGTTATATAATAGCTCAAACTTCAAGCAAACAGAAATTGCTTTGTATGGATAATAAACTTAAAGAGATCGAGATGAATGATCACTCAAACATGAAGACAGCATATAGTGCTATGGATGAATCAAACAGTTCCCATGAACAAACTGTAAATAAGGAGCGACCCGGCTTAATAGTAACCGAAACTCTAAAAAAAACGGAATTTTGATACCGATAGTTACATGAAAAAAATCAGATTTTAATGCTGATTTCAAATATATAAGTTTCATCAAGTTTAGTTCTTTCCATCAAAAGTTACGCGCCTGAGAAAATTTGCCTGATTTTCGAAAAAAGGGGGGAAATACCCTCTAAAAGCTATAGAACCTTAATGAAAATCACACCATCAGATTCAGCGTATCATAGAATCCTACTGTAGAGATTTCAAGTTCCTATCTGCAAAAATGTGGAATTTTGTATTTTTTGCCAGGAGAAAGATCATGGATGCGTGTTTATTTTTTGTTTGTTTTTATTTGTTGTTTTTTTTTCCAGGGGTGATCGTATCGATCCAGTGGTCCTAGAATATCGTGGGAGGGCTCATTTGAACGAAAAATAAGAGTTCTAGTGCCCTTTTTAAGTGATAAAAAATGAGGGCAACTAGGCCCCCTCCCATGCTTATTTTTTCCTAAAGTCACCCGATCAAAATTTTGAGATAGCCATTTTGTTCAGCATGGTCGAAAATATAATAACTGTCTTTTAGGATGACTTAATCCCCCAAAGTCCCCGGGGGGAGGGCTGAAAGGTATGAACTTTACCCAATGTTTACATATAGTATTGGCTATTGGGAAGTATACAGACGTTTTCAGGGGGGATTTTTCTGGTAGTGGGGGGGGGGCTAGGGGTGATGTGGGAGGATCTTTCCATGGGGAAAGGGACATTGCTATGAAGGGGGCGCCGGATTTCCTAGCATTATTTAAAAAAAAACGTTCAGAAATTAAGTAAAAAAACTAAGTTTTTCAGCTGAAACTAAGGAGCAACATCAAAACTTAAAACGAACAGAAATTATTACGTATATGATTGGGTTCGCCCCCTAGTCAATACCTCGCTCTTTAAGCGAAAGATTTTTTTAGTACTTTCATAAGAGCTATTTATTCTAATTAACGACCTTTGTGATTAAGGGGTCATTTTTAAAGAATTGGAACAAAATTCAAACTTTAGCGTAAAGAGCGAGGTATTGACTAGGGGGTGAAACCCCTAATATACGTATTAAAAATATATGAATATAGAAGTTCGTTAAGTAAGTTAATTCGTAAGTTACGTATATTTATTACTAGTAAAAACGTTCGTATATAAAATTAAACAACTTCCGAGAAAGCCATTTAACCAAATAGAAGTAAAATTAATATGCAAATTTTGTTTTAATTGTGCATGTGCGGTGAGCCAAAATCAAAACCTGCGTTAATTCAAAAACGTTCAGAAATTAAATAAAAAAAAAAAAACAATTTTCTTTTAAACTAAAAGTAAGGAGCGACATTAAAACTTAAAATGAACAGAAATTATTCCGTATATGAAAGAGACTGTCTCCTCCTCAACGCCTCGCTCTTTACGCTAAATTTTGACTCTTTCTCACAACTCTATTTTTTAAAACAATACAAAACTGTAGCGTAAAGAGCGAGGCGTTGAGGAGGGGACAGCCCCTTTCATATACGGAATAATTATGGTTCTTTTTAAGTTTTAATGTTGCTCCTTACTTTCAGTTAAAAAAAACTTTTTTTTTATTTAATCCTCAAAGAAACAGAAATTGAAATGCACAAAGAAGTTACACTTAACATGAAAAGAAATCACCTCACTGCCGCCCCCTAAGCCTTCTAAAGATCAGAGCATGACTTGAACTGTAGTGTAAACAAAACGAATTTCAAAGTGTTTATTATTTGTAATGACGCAAAAAAAAAACAAAAAAAAAACAGCAGGATAATATCATAAGGCTAATAAAAATTTACAAATAAGGGCTACCACAAATGAGAGTGGAGCTACATTCTCCCCTCCAAACCCTCTAAAAGTTTGAGTGTCGTTTTTGCTTCACTGAAAACCACATTCATTTCGAGTAGTGTGGTTTTTGTTTATCAAAACATGCACAACAAAAAAAAGAAGTCACAGAATAATTTAAATCAACTGAATACGTCTCATCTGTTGTCATATAATCTGGGCTGTAGAAAACTTGATAATGCAGTTGTTTAGTCTAAGACAATTGCAAGTTCTTATCATATTGGTTCGGCTAAGGGGGTGGAAGAGAGCTTTTCAGCTCTTCATTATTCAAGGGGTAATTGTCCTTTTGAGCATCTTAAACATTTATTGATAAATTCTTTTCCCAGTGGTTTTGGTCTGTGAAACTTTCGCATCTAATTAGGATGATTCATTATTGAATATTTCTTGCTATACGGTAGTGCCTAAACCGTAATGCATTAGTGAGAGGTGTTCTAGTATTTTACGTCCATTAGGATATTAATAACTTTGTGAGAAATTATCAGGTGCAAATTACCCCCCCCCCCTAAATGACACCCCTGATTTAATAAATCTATTATTATGGCTGAAATCTCTTGCTTTCCAAGTAGTTTCATCCTGTAACTTTTATGGTATCTTAATAATATTTACGAAAGATTCATTTGTCTTGACTGAAATTTTGTAATAATTGATAATTTTAATTTGTACCTTTTGGAGCATGATTTCTCTTTGATTACTGAATTTTTACTTCTAACAATGCTTGCTGTAGCTTCTGCCTCATCAAATGAAAGTATTTTTTCTACCATCCCAATAATAAACAGTTTTGTGCTAGTTTGAGGCCCCGCAATGTAGGATGTGTCATTTATGCTACTAGAAGGTTAAGCAGGTACGCCATTATATCAAATCAGTGGTACTTATTGATGGATCAGAATCCTTGCATGTTACTGATTTACTGAATAGCAAGTTATCTTTTGGCCTTGGTGGAATTACAAGCTCTTCTTGTAGAAATTACTAACATAGTGTTTCATGACTGCATTTTCACTAGCTTTCGAAAGTAAGCTCAAATAATAATTTTTGGCAAGGAAGGGAACAAAACACATGTGAATTATTGAACAAAATTACTTTAACCAGTTTTTGGCAAATTTTTGAAAAGTCAATGATGGAACTGGTTTTCTTGATTAAAAAAAATTCTACATAAATTTCAATTATCTTTTTTTTTGGAAAAGGCAGAACTGAGAATGCTTTTGTTGCACCTCTGAATCTTGTAGATTCTGCATTGGTTTTTAGCAAAAGTTCGGTGGTTATATCTTTTGATGCCTGAAATTCCTTTTATAGTTTGTTTCAAGGCCTACTCCTTTCAAAAGCTGAACATTTTGGAATCCGAGGTTAAGCCCTCTCATCTTTTCATCCATAATTGTATAAAAAATCGATTTCCTTTGAATTTACATTTGAGTCACAAGAAGTTGGTTCTGGTGTACTATAAGGGTAGATCCTAGGGTGAATTTATCCCCTGTTTACATAAATGACTTACATTGGTCTATGAAAGGCATTTCTCTACCTAGATGCTGTTCCATCTGTAAAAACCTTGTTCAAATTGTAACCTTTAATTAGTAATTAGTATAACCTGTAAATTGTAACCTTGTTCACCTGTAAAAACCTTGTTCTGATTTGGAGTTTATAGCTTTTGCTACATCTGATTTGATCTGATTTGGAGTTTATAGCCTTTGCTACAGATAGTAGCTTAGTTTGTTCAGATGTTTTATGTCCAAATCAAGTGTATCATTGAATGTCTTCTTTTCGAAAAAAAATTTTCGTGAAAAGATCATTCTTTTCGTCCTCGCACAAAATTTTTCGTGTTTGATTTTCGTAAATTCCTTATTTTTGGTTGTCTTGAAAATCCCATAAAATCTTCTGTAGCAGTTCATTATTTTATAAGACTTGCTGATCAGAACTGTCATTAATTTAAAAACATGCTAGGTTACATTCTTGAACTAAAAAACTTAAATAAAGGAGTTAGATGTTGTTTTAAGTGAATGTTTAAGAATAAATGGGAACTAGCTATGAAAGGGTCCATTAGCGTACCATTGCTTGGAGCTTGCTTTTTTTCGCAATATCTCATATGTCTTTTTTTTATAGAGCTTGAAGGACTTTGTTGAAATTTTCTAAGTATTGCAGGGTGGCCTGATCGTTTTTGTTTCTGGTGTCTAATTTTTTCTTAAGAGGCTCAAGCCTCAGCAGTAAGAACAAAATTTTGATGTTAGTTTTTATGTTTCATTGTTGGATGGACAAGATAGTTGATATTGCCCTTTTTTCAAATCAAAATAGTTTAGGTTGACATATATATTTAGCACATCTTTTTTTTACTTTCTTAAAAAAAAACTTCTGTTTTAAGTGAACTCTTAAGAATAAGGTTAAAAATTTATGCTGTTTTTGCCGGTGAGAGGTAATGCACTTCATTAATTATTTCTAAAAAAAATTCCAAGTTGAAAGCTTTTCTTTTTATAGGGAGACAAGAACAGTGGATTCGATGTTCTTTATCAAAATATGAAATATGACCAGGTGTCGTCAAAAGAGCTGGCTGATTTCATCAAAGAAAGGTCCTTTTTTCTTATAGTTTATATTTTACGTTGATTTTATAGTTTTTGTACATTAATAGATGTAGAAAGAGATAAAATAAACAAAAAACTATATTGTAAATACACGTTCTGCCTTTTTAGGTGGAGTATCAGGATGGTTGAAAAAGTGGGCGTCTAAAAACTTAATTTTTGGATAATAAGCATTTTAAAAGAGCCCTCTGTCGAACCTAATTAAGATGGGAATTTTTTATTTGTGATTTTCTAATTTTCTTATTTCTATTAAGAGGTCAAGCCAATTGATCTTTAGATGCTTATACTTAGTGTTTATACGTACATTTTCTCATTTTTGGCTAAAGAAATGGAAAAATACCAGGGGTACATGCTGTCTAAAAAAGCTGACTTTTATAGACACCCTAACCTTTTGAAAGAAAGTATAATGCTTGGCAAAATTTCAAATTTACACTTATAATCCGGGAAATATGGAACTGGGATGTTTAGTAGACATAGTATTTACCGTGTGTTTAACAGAATCAATAACAGGACAGGACTTAACTTGGGTAACTTTAAACGTTAAAAATGTCGTTAAAATCAGACCCCTGAAAATCCCGTTGAATAGATCCCGCATTTAATGGCACTCACTTCAGACGCATGCGTTGTGTTTCAAGACAGCGGTGCTGAGAATACCCCTCCTTGGGCTTCTATGTATACATGAAGATGTTGATGCTGATTCTTTGGTTGGTCTAATCACGACTCAAGCCTCAAAAGACAGCCTTGCTTATTAAGCAAGATTCTTTCAAATGAACAAGTTCATAGTTTAAATAGTTTAGAATTCGCTTTCCCTTGGGAAAAACCACGAAACCTGATAACACTATTTAGTGACTACAATTTCACAATAAGCAGCAACGAAAATGTAGGAAAAGGACTAGTGACAATTAACATGACACTTAAAAAATAATCAATTTAGATAAAAACAAGGTATAAATAGATATAGGATGATTGTTTGCGTAGCTATTGTTTGCATATCCTTTGCATATCAAACAGTTCGTGGTAATGAACTGTAAGTAAGGAGCGACCCGGCTCAATAGTAACCGAAACTCTAAAAAACGGAATTTTGATACCAGTACACACATCAAAAGAATCGGATTTTTATGCTGATTTCAAATATATTAGTTTCATCAAATTTAGTCCAACCCATTAAAAGTTGCCAAAACGAGCCTGAAAAAATTATGCCTTGTTTTCGAAAAAAGGGGGAAACATCCCCTAAAAGCGATAGAATCTTAATGAAAATCAAACCATCAGATTCAGCGTAACAGAAAACCCTGCTGTAGATGTTTTAAGCTCCTATCTGCAAAAATGTGGAATTTTGTATTCTTTGCCAGAAGAAAGATCACGGATGCGTGTTTATTTATTGTTTATTTGTTTTTTTTTTTTTCAGGGCTCACCGTATCGATCCAGTAATCCTAGAATATCGTGATAGGGCTCATTCGAACGGAAATTAAAAGTTCTAGTGGCCTTTTAAAGTGACCAAAAAAATTGGAGGGCAACTTGTCCCCTTCCCGCGCTAATTTTTTTTCCCCAGTCACCCAATCAAAATTTTGAAATAACCATTTTGTTCAGCACAGTCGAAAATCTAATAAATATGTCTTTGAGGATGACTTAGTCCCCCACAGTTCTCGGGGAAGGGCTGCAAGTTATGAATTATGCCCATTGTTTACATATAGTATTGGTTATTAAGAAGTATATAGCTGTTTTCAGGAGGAATTTTTTCTGGGTGGGGTGGTTGAAGGAGGGGTTTACGTGGGAGGATCTTTCCATGGAGGATGTTTCCTTGGGGGAAGGGACATTTATATGAAGGGGGTGCCGGATTTCCCAGTATTATTTAAAAAACGATCAGAAATTAAATAAAAAAAAACAAGTTTTTTCACCTGAAAGTAAGGAGCGACATAAAACTTAGGACGAACAGAAATTATTACGTATTTGAGGGGGTTGGCCCCTAGTCAATACCTCGCTCTTTATGCTAAAGTTTTTTTTGGTACTTTCAAAAGCTATCTATTCTAATTAAACGGCCTTTGTGATTCAGGTATTTGTGATTCGAACAAAATTTTAACTTAAGTGTAAAGAGCGAGGTATGGACTAGGGGTGAACCCCCTCATATACGTAATAATTTCTCTTCGTTTTAAGTTTTAATGTTACTCCTTACTTTCAGTTGAAATTTTTTTTTTTTTTTATTTAATTGCATAAAGCTTGTACCCTTGCAAGCTTCCGTTGCCTTTTTCTAATCTCAAATCGTAGTTGATGTGTTAAATATTTTCCAGAGAAATTGCGTAAGGAACTTCTAGGTAATCGCTTGACTGACCAGGTATCAAACAATAAGCTCTATGAAAAATGTGCTTAAATATCGCTTTTTTGGAAGTTAGTCGAAGAAAGATTGAGATGGCTATACCACGTTTTACGGATGAGGAATGATAGCATCCCAAAGATTGTGCTTTTTGGTTACCCATCAAGGACTGAAGGAAAAACAGGCTATTCCAGGACTGAAGGAAAAACAGGTTGTTCCCGAACTGAAGGAAAAAAAGATTATTCCCGAACTAAAGGAAAAATAGGTTATTCCCGGACTGAAGGAAAAACAGGTTATTCTTGAAGTGAAGGAAAAACAGGTTATTCTCGAACTGAAGTAAAAACAGGTTATTCCCGAACTAAAGGAAAAATAGGTTATTCCCGAGCTGAAGGAAAAACAGGTTATTCCCGAACTGAAGGAAAAAGGTTATTCCAGAGCTCCGGGTTTTTCCCGGACTGAAGGAAAAGCAGGTTATTCCCGAACGGGGTGGGAAGAAATCATAAGAAAGAATTTAAAGAAAATTGGAACTTCAAGGGTAGAAGGTAAAGAGCGAAGCTTTGGATAGAGTGGTGGAGGAGGAGCTTGTGCTGCTGTGCTGGCCTTAGCTTGGTGCTGCAGATAGCAGTTAATGGTACTAATCTATTGTTGTGAAACAAACAATTATTATCTAAATACTTCCCTTATCTTTCCTGAAGAGATAAGAAACAACAGGGAGAAGATAGCCAGAAATTGCTCGATTGTTTATGAACAATGGCTATATTTTTGCAGATTGTTTTGTGTTGCATGCAGTAACAAAGGCTAAATCCAGTTGTCTCTGTAGTACTTCAAGAGATGTTTGCAGAAGTGAAATTATCAAGTCATACGGTAATGATTTGCTTCAAGCACGAATGATAATTGAACGCCACAAAATGTAATTTTTATCAGTGTTAATGTAACACAGATAAGAAAACAGTTATTACAGAACAATGATAGACGCACATAAGCTGCAGCAGAATGCAAATGAAAATTTAAACTTTTTAACAGGCTCGTACGCGGGAATTTAGTTTTTTTCTTTTTTTTTTGGGGGGGGGGGGCTGTTTGTACCTGTTTATTTTAGTAGTAGTAATCTACTGTCGGGAAACAAATAATTGTCCAAATACCTCCCTTATCTTGCCTAAAGAGATAAGAAACATTCAATCTTAAATTTGAATGTCACTATTTTTTTTTGTAAATTATTAATGTTTATAGTCGTTAACATGTGCTAGAAAAAAAGCTCCCCCTCTGTGTTTTGTCGGTTCTACACCACTAATACTTCAAAAATAAGCCCAAAACATCAACATTTTTCAGATCTTCGATTGAAGAATCCTATTCAAGATCAGTGAGTAAGTTGGTTAAGCTTGCAGGCTCGGGTACTGTTTCATATGGTAGTTTCGCTCCATTTTGGCAACTGATCAAGGAATCCTGTGAAAAGCTGTCTACACTTCATGCTCAACTTTTCAGCAAACTGTCTGAATTGGTCAAAGAAATACTTAAATATAGCGATGATCTCTCCAAGCGGCATAAGACTGTAAGCAATTTCTTCGTCTCTACCACAAAATTGTTCTCAAGCACAAGTTAAATTTTCAGCACTTACTTTATAAACTTCATTTCATTTTTTAGTCTGTACAAATTTTTAGTTTTAATTTTTTAGGTGTGTGGGGGTTACCGTTTTCGTACTCAATTGTTAAAGGTAGTAAAACTGACGTTTTGTCACAAGAAACAAGGTTTATTTTGGCAAAGAGAGAGAGAGAGGAAGGAAAATGGCTTTCATTTGCTATGGTACTTAAGAGTACTTACGAATTGATACGAATTTCATTTTATTTGTTTCTCAAATAAAGCTTCTAATTTACCTACTTGTCATAGCAACAGTGACGAAAGGGGAGCCTTCACTTAAAATATATTTAAATAGTTATGGTATTGCATTCTTGGATTCGAATGCATTAGTTTCAGTTATTCTGTTGCTCTACTATACCCCAGTCAGTTTTTACTTTCTTATTGAAGAAAAGATAGACAAAGGAAGCACTGGAGTGCCTTGGTAAAATTTGATTATAAACTCTTGTGAAAAGTACAAAATAAGAGGACAAATTGTGCAACTGGAATGAAAGATAGAGAATTTTTTTTCTCGTTTTAACAGATTTCGCCAATAAAAATGCATGCAGTGTGGAGGGTAAAGGATAATACCCTACCCTCCCCAAGGTCAGTGTGAAGGAATTTTCCTAAAATGTCGAAAGCAGGATTGACTCAAAGTCCTCTCATTTACAACACTCCTCCACATTCCCTAAGAAAACTGCCTGACCCTCCTTTCTCAAGGGTTGCACATTTTGCGCAGCTTTTGGCAGCTTGCACAAATTCCAAGGGTTAAGTTACTATTTTATGTTTAATTGTGCGCTAACCCTTTGTGCCTTTCCTGTTTATTTGACATGCAAGAAATGTAGCGATGGAAAAAATATTGAAGATAATATTTGTTATGGTTTGTGATAGAAAAATTAATCTTTGAATCAAACGTATTCTTATTAATCAAAAACAAAACCCGGCTTTCTCAATAAATCAGATATGAATGGCATAGGTTTATTTCCCTATTTCTTATTTCTTACATTTGAACCGGATGCCGTATTTCCTCTAATATACATATTAATCGAATTGTATTTTAATGCTGATATTGAATATCTTTGAATTATTTCATTTAATTTAATCCATTAAAAGTTACGAGGAATTAAGAATTATTGAACTATAAATTTTGACGTCTCAAAGCTTTGTTTCCACGGCGCAATTAGATCTTGCTTAAGAGATACGAATTCTTATAGGCAAGCAGGGGTTAGAAACTCTTTCTAAGCTGTGGCGATGACAACTTTTGATGCTTGTAGGAATGAAAAAGCGTGGCCTCTTCTTCTCGGGCTATCTGGAGATCAGATTCCTCTGGGAGCATTTACTTTGGAGACATACGAACTAGTTACCCATTGTCGGACTAGACGCAGACATATAAATGAAACAAACACAGATAAAAAGACAATAGATTTATTGAACTTACATACTTAGTTGCACAGGAACAGGTCACTTCTATGACAATAACGGTGATCAAAATAATTTCGTACTAATCGTTTCAGAGCTGGATAGAGATTAAAATTAAAAAGGCACATTTACCCCACTCCCAAACGCAGTTCTTTCGTCCTGCGCTATAGGGACTGCCTGCCATTGGCTTACGTGGCCCAAGGACGCGAACCCTCGTCCAATAATACGTCTTAAATATTTTTGATGATTTAGGCGTTCACACGGCTCTTATCGTTTAAACTTCCTTAAAAATATTGTGCGTAGCACTTTTCTTATTGCTCACTGTCTTAGCGAAATCCAAAGACTGCAGTTTCTTTTCTTTGCTGATTAAGGACTTTTTCATTTTTGAAACTAGATTTAGCTTAATTATAGGAGTCCGAATTAAAGAAGGAACTTTATTTTGGTATTTCAAATACATCGTGTTTTACTCCCGGTACATATCACCCTTCCCATCAATTAATGACGTCCCGTCATTAGTAACTGCTCGCCTTTGGGCTTTTTTAAATGTTCGCCATTTATTAACTATTTTTTTTTTTTTACATAATTATTTTATATATATGTTATGACTTAATCAGGAGTGCTAAAAATTTTCTCTATTACTTTTCTTATTTTATTCTATATCCCCATCTAAAATTCATCTACCGGACTAAGATTATTCATGGTTCTAGGCTAGCTACTATACTAAAGATTTTTTTTTTTTTTTCGATTTTGCTGTCTATATGGCATGCTACATTCTATCTACGCTACATTAAATGAATGACATGATAATACTACACCTAATTCTACTTGTGGTACATACATGAATGATTTATAACATACAATATTTGGTTCATCATATTCACTGATGACATTAAAACACTTTCACTATTGGAATTTTTGAATTGTCAAAGTTATTAGGAAGTACAACATGTAGCTTCACATCTATTCATCACCTTTCGTGTCCTTAGTGTACTACACCCTTTTGTTGTAAATTACTGTCCTTCACTCCTTTTGTCCTGGCGAAAATTTCGAAGCACTTACGTTATGGTTTCTTCATGGAACAGTTCGAGTCTAGTTGTCTTTACACGGTAAGTTTTCCCCAATAGTCAACTGGGAAATGACCGTTAAATATCGTTCTAATAGTCAACTGGGGAATGATTCTTCCCACTGCAGGTGTTGGTGTTTTTCTTCTCAGCATATCATTTTTTAGGATTTTAGAGGCACATAGAGAATGTATTCTCGCGTAAAATTGTTCATTTGTGCCTTTTGAAACGGGTTGTCGTCCTACTATAGTGACTCTCTTAATATATTGTCTTTAATTCAACTTCGAACCTCTTCAACTATCATTTAACTTCAAATATCGTTAAATATCGTTTATCTTGTACTGCTCGATGGTGTTCTCAGAGTTAAAGTTCAAATTGTCTTTAATTTCTGCTTCAAATATCTTCAAATGTCTTTAAGTGTCATTTAACTTCAAATATCGTTTATCGTGTGCTGATCGATAGAGTTCTCAGAATTAAACTTCAAATTGTCTTTAATTTCGTCTTCAAATATCTTCAAATGTCTTTAAGTATTTTTCAACTTCAAATATCGTTAAATATCGTCTATCTTGTTCTGATCGATGGGGTTCTCAGAATTAAACTTCAAATTGTCTCTAACTTCAGTTTCAAATATCTTCAAATGTCTTTAAGTATCTCTTAACTTCAAATATCGTTAAATAGCGTTTATCTTGTTCTGATTGATGGGGTTCTCAGCATTTATGTGATTATATAGTTCGTTAAAGCACTTTATACTGAGGTTCAAATATAGTGTTACCTGATACATAATATGGTTCATAGTCGAAGAAACGACGATCGAAGGCAACTGTTGTTTTCGTAGACGAAGCTGGGATGAAGTTGCCTGGAGTCATGGTGAGTACTCTTCGTTGGTTGAGATATGATGAAACTAGATGTTACTGGGTCGTATCTGTACTGGGCAGCTTATTGTAATACTCAATGACCAAAGTGTCCATTTACTTTCCTGTAATAAAAACAACGCGGCAGAATCACATGTTCTTTGAAGTAAATACACATACAATAATTCACGCATTAATTGGGTTATAATTTCTTAACTATGAGACAGAATTAAATAAATACACTAATATTAGTACTCACAATGAAAATTTAAAAATTTAAAACAGAGATGTTTTCAAATTTGTTTTGAGAACGGAAACATCGATAAAGGGCTTATATACTTCTTCAATACTTATTAAATAAACGTTATTTACCCTACATTATTAAGTTTGAGGTCTAATTTTACGACTTATTTCATGCCTTTATTGTTCACGCAAGTCCGTGCTGCTTAAGAAACGCATGTTGCGGCGTCATAACCACACGGTTTTACGCAAACGATACTACAATGAGGGAACAAGACATAACAAGGACTAGTGGAGACCTCTATACCCACTAGTTTTCTGATGTCTTCCCTATTTCTTGGCTTAGACGTTCTCATGGGGCTCCGGGTTTAACGGCTGAAATGCCGAGGTTCTTAGTCTCTGGATTTTTCCGTAATTGCAAGTCAACATTGGTGCCTCGTATTCGCCTTTCGAATAAGGTCATTAGATGCAGGATTTCCAAGCTTGCCCGCGTAGATTCCAGTTGATGCTTGGCAAAGAATATAAGCATAATGAAGAACTGACATCAATATCTTTTTAGAAGGCTATTGTTTGAGCAAATCCTTCAGCACTAAATAAATAAATATTATATTAAAGTCTTATTAGAATCCGTTAAGTGAGAGACACCTTCACATTAATAGGGAATTCCTTGTGGGTTTTACTTAGTCGCCATTGGACATACACAGGGTTTCAATCCATGTATCTTAACTGATCAAATGGTTTTAAAATTTTCCATATTATTATTGAGATATAATTTCACATCCGCCGTGAAATTCTACATATAAACGTACCATAGGTTGTTTGGTTATAGTTACCAATAGTTGGCTATTGGTACATATATTACTCGAGTAAGAAACATTATATTTCTCGAGTAAGAAACACATGAATAAGCAAACTTGCGGCGCATAATTACACTGGTAGGCCTAAAATAATTATAATCTGCACTAAGATAAAATATTTCATATAATTAGACGCTTCTGTACTGATAATTTCTTGTTTTTTTTTTTGATAATATCCATCTTGGTTAGGACATGGGTCGATTTTTCATAGAAAATCTGAGGGAGACCTGAGTCAGTATAGGTAAGATATAACGTGACTGACTTGCGAAAATATGTTACAAAAATTAGAGCACAAGATATGTCGTAGATAAACCAATGAAATTAAAGAATGTTTTTGTCACAGAACTATAGAACGGTGATCTCTCTGTTATTGTATACGTCATAGATATAAACTAATGAAATTAAAACGCTTTTCTCTTCTTCTTTTTTTTTTTTTCGCCTCGGAGCTATAAGAAAGTAAACTCTTTGTTTCTCTTTCAAAGCATTCTGATCCAAAAAACGAAAACTTAACTAGCTCACAGAAGTTTCTATTCAACCTTTAAGTATTGTTTTGACTGGCCCTGATTGGCATAAAAATACTAATTTCTTACACTTGAAGGACTGAAAAATATCCCTTCTTACGATCGTAAAAAAATTACAAAAAAACAATGATGGGCCTTGAGTTCCTCCCCAGGCTTCCCACAAGACGTGGTCCAACGCCAGTTGTCGTTTTCAGTAGACCACTAGCTTCCTACCTTTGGTTATTTTCTGTGATCGTCAACGTTTTGACATTACTCGTATTATTTTATTTATTATTTTTTTTTTTCATTAATATTGACTTGGTTAACTTTACTTGCACACTTTTGAATTTATTATGGTGTTAAATTCATATCTTTGAAATTTGTCTTTACATTAATTAGGGATATTTCCATCTGTCAGGTTTTTTAACCGTTCTACCTGACTGTGTCGTTATTTTCTCCTCTGTTTCTTGTGGTTTTTTCTTTTTCGGTTTGTCTAGCGAAATAAGGTCAAACTTTTTGTATTTTTTTTTCAAAAATTCTTGCCCTTTTAATTTCGTTTGTTTCCCGTGTGCGGCTGCTGAGGTCGGCCTTGATTTCCCTATTTCTTTAGCTACTATTTGGCCTGATTCACCATCAGACTCTTCGGAACTAGTTTCTGATGAATCCGGATTGGAACTTTTAGAGGTGGCACTTTTTGTGGTATCACCTGCCATTCCTTCGTAAATTTCTACTCCCCTGGAAGTAGAAGGTTTATTCCCTAAGTCCTCGCCTTGAGTCCTCAACTCGGGGGATTTGAAAGATTCTTGAGAGCTTTGGGAGGAATCAATAGTTTTTGCGGGGTTCCTTCATTGTTTGAAGGCCATGTCTTCAGGGGGATGGGGCATTCTTTGCAATAGGGATTCCCTCCGTGAAGTCCACGTCCAGTCGTGTTTAGGTTTGACCTTGGACACAGTTATATCATGATATTGACCTTGCTGGTCATCCTTTGGAGTTTTATTCCCGGGCAATGTACTTTGACTCGTTTTTATGGGAAAATTTATTAAATCCATAGCTTCTCGCAGGTTTGTTTTAGTTAAATCTTTGGGAGGAGTTTTCTTTACAGTAATACCGGGGGTTTCTATAGCTCTGTTTAATTCTTCTCGTAAAGACAGGGGCCTTTCTATTGGTGTTGCAGGGGAAACCATATCGTCTGGAAATCTTTTGGGGGGACATGGGGTCGAGATTCTATCGGGGAAAATTGGGTTTTTGGAGATATTGTATAATCTAAATCTCCTGCGTTTGCCGATGAATAACTTTTTGGACTTTTTGGCGTTTTTATTTCAGGAAAAATCCTGGTATTAGGGATTTTTTCTTAGGAACAACTAGATTTTCCATTGCTAAAAATTCTTCAAAGTTTTGTTCATCACTGTCATTTTCAAAATAATCTTGTTTAAAATTGAAAGGTTTTAGCTCTGCCAATCTTGACCTAGGGGGCTCATTTTCCGAATCTGACGAATCAGTAGAAGAGGGATGGATACCCATCTCTCTGGAAATTTGGCTCTTTTTATTCGGCTAACATGCGCCTTGTAAGTTTTTCCACTATCGGGGTTTTCCATTTTAAAAGTTTATTCGTTATCGTACTTTTAGACTATTCTGTACGGTCCGGAATATTTGTTGGAAAGTTTTTTTCCTTCCGTTTTCGCCTCGTTCTTTAGGTAAACGAAGTCTCCTACTTTGAAATCTATATTCCCCTTAACTTTGGGTTGGTTTCTTACTTCTTGGTTTATTTTACATTTTTCCAACTCTTGCCTAACTATTTTATAAGTTTTCCTCATCCTATTTATGAATTCTTGTTTATAATCTTCTGAGTCGTTATAATACTGCCGAGATTCAATAATCTCATCATACGGGATTCTAAAATCACGACCAAAAAGTAAATAAAATGGGTTGTCTTTGGTTGCTTCGGAATAAGCAGTGTTGATTACGTTAGTTAAGTAAGGTAAGAATTTATCCCAGTCACTCCTATTGTCTTTTGTATAAATACTTAGAACGTTCGAAAATATTTTATGTCTGTTTTCTATTTTGCCATTAGCTTGTGGATGGTACGGCGCTGTCACCATTTTCTCTATATTAAGGAAACTCATTAAATCTTTTGTTACTTTTGCAACAAAATTGCTCCCGTTGTCGCTCAAAATTTTATTAGGAATGCCAAATTGTAAAAATATTTTTGCTAATGCCTTACTTGTGGCACAAGCACCTTGATTTTTTAATGCTTTTGCAAAAGTAAATCCTGAAAAATGATCTACAACCGAAAGAATACAAGTATGGCCTCTGCTAGAAACAGGTAAACCTCCACTTGTCCCGTATAGGTCAAATGAGACAATATCGAAGGGGTACTTTGCTACTGGGACCCTTCCCATTGGAGGATTTGGATAAGCTGGGGGGATTTTTCTCAAATTACATGCTTCGCATGTACTTACAAATTCTTTAAGTTTTGTCAGTGCCGATTGTACGTAAAAGTATTGTTTTAACTTATGGAACGTTTTCATAACTCCTAAATGTCCACCTGTGTCCGAATGAAAATATTCAAATGCAGGCCCTATCAAGTTTTGTGGTAACACAGGTATTATCGAGGTTTGGTTTCTATTTGTCTCAGCAGTCACAATCCTACACAGTATTTCTTCATCAAGGTCGTAGTAAAAATTATCTATCTCTTTTCTAAGAGTTTTGAATTTATCCGGTAACGCCTCATCATTCACAAAATAATTAATTAGTGCTACACACATTTCGTCCTTTTTTTGCTTTCTTTTTATATTTTCCAAAGATAAGGGATAATAGTTAATCTTATTTTCTTTTACTGCGTCTTTGACTTTGTTTTTCTTACATCCATGTTTGCTTTTAGCATTAATAGCATTAACTTCATTTTCTTCAGTTTCCGATGGACTATTTTCTGGATATCTACTCAAAAAGTCGCAAGCTGCGTTTTGCTTTCCCTTTAAATGTTCAAATTCATAATCTAGGTCTTGGATTTTCATAATCCATCTAGCTAGAATGCCCGTGGGGTTTTTAAATGTGCGCAGGTACTGCAAGCTTTTATGGTCTGATCGTAGTATAAATTTTCTACCAATTAAATAATGCCTAAATTTGTCCAAGTGGTAGATAATAGATAGTAATTCTAAGTTTGTGGCGGAATAACTACTTTCGCCTTTTGATAAGGTTTTACTTGAATAGCATATAACTTTCTATTTGTTTAGGCGTTCCCTGTAGAAGGTTAGGGTTTTCTACCGGGATTATTTGGGAAAGAATTGCGCCTATGCCTTTTGAACTAGCATCAGTGGTAACGATGAATTTTTCGTTTTCGAAATCAGGGAGTGATAAAATTGGTTCAGAAGTGAGCGCCTTTTTGAGTTGGTCTAGGGAAGTTTGAGCTTCCTGGGACCAGATAACATTATGGGAGTTTCCTTTGGTTAATTCCGTGAGGGGTTTCGCAATTTGGGCATAATTGCGCACGAATTTTCTAAAGTAGCCAGTGAGTCCTAAAATTCCCCTTAATTCTTTCATAGTTCTGGGGGGCTTGAGGTTTTCAACACATTTTATTTTATCAGGGTCTGGGGATATCTCTCCCTGGGTAACTACTACTCCTAAAAATTTAATTTTGGATTGAAATAAATTTACTTTCTCAGGCCGGCATTTTAAATTGCCTTGCCTGGATTTCTCGAACACCTTAGCTAAAGTTGCTAAGTGTTGCTCAGTGTTTTCCCCCACGCATATAATATCATCAACAAAATGAATTATATTCTTTAATCCTCTTAACAGGTGCAATAGGGGTCTACACAACGCGCTTGAACTTGTTTTAAGCCCAAATGGTACCCTTAAGTATTCATAAGATCCATATTCGGATGCTGAAAATGCAGTTTTATGGACATCCTTTTCGGCTATTTTCACTTGGTGGTAGCCTTGGGTAAGGTCCAAAGAAGTAAAAATTTTGTTTTTGCTTGAAATTGAGTCAAGAATTTCGTCTATTCTTGGTAGAGGAAATTTATCGCTAATTACTTGTTTGTTGAGAGCCCTATAATCTACTACGAGTCTAAGATCTCCATTCTTTTTTGGTACTAAGATCACTGGTGCACTATACGGACTTATACTTGGGCGTATAATTTCGTTTCTGTCTAATTCATGGATTTTATTTTTTAACCACTCTTTGTGCTTATATGGCACACGATATGGCTGTTTTGCAACGGGATTACCAGTCGTTAAAATTGAATGCTGATAAAATGGAATCAGCCCGATATCATCTTCAGATGCAGAAAATACATCCTTAAAATTCCATAATAATTCGCATAATTTTTTCTTAAGTTCCATATCCGTAATATGATCCATTTTAAATTTGTTTAAAAATTGCGATTTAGTCAAAGGATATTCGTTATTTGAAGTTTTAATACCGTTAACTAGGTTTCTTTTAGAATTTTCCCATTTATTTAAATCATTTTCCGTTAAAACCTCGATTTGGACTAAACACGTCCCCTTTTTAATTGTAATTGTATCATTTTCATGGTTATTGGTTACCCAAATAAAACCTTCCCCTTTGTCATAAGATATAATCTGTTCCTCGCATAACAGATTTTCAGGTATTTCAGACGGTGTCGCAAACCATATTTCTGATTTGCTAATTATTGGCTCGATCATTTGTGATATTTGGATTTTTTGCATCGTTTTGGGAGGGATTTTTGTTTTCCTTATCGCAAATCCGTAATATTTCTCTTCATTTTCATTGTTTATTAGATTCATACTGGCGCTATGCTGCGCCATTGCGGCATCTTGCGGCGTCACGTTGGGTTTTATTATGTTTTTCCACAATTCCACTATTTTCTTAATTTCATTTGATCTGTACTGTCGCATATCTCCTATTTTTATTTTCGCAGATTCAATACTGTTATTATTTAAATTTACTTCATTTCTGCGATATCTCTCAGGATAATTGAACAAATTTCCAATTATGCCATGTCTTTGCGAGACATGGGGTTCAAAATACTTCGACATTATACCACTAGAAATTTTGTTTACTGTTATGTTATCTTCGTAACCTCTGTTACGATTTCTTAAGGTAGAAATTTTTTCCCCCACCTTAGCTGGGTATACAAGCTTCTCATTGGCTACGTCCAATAGTATTCTATTAGACCTTAAAAAATTTGCCCCTATAATAGCTTCATATGGGAGATTGTCACATATAATAAAATTTGTCATAAAGGTTCTATTGTCTCTTTTTACGTTTAGGCAAATTGACCCTTTTGCATTTAATTTATGACCTGTAACGCTTGTTAAATTGGGATTATTAGGGTTCTTTTGTCGCCTAATGTGCAGAGGCAACGTATTAAATACGCAAGAGTTTATGATATTTACAGTAGCTCCACTGTCAACTAAGGCCGTAAAGTAAACGTTTTCTACACAAAAATCATTAAATATAGGTAACTTGTTAATAATATCACTACAAGAAGGCACTAGTATTGTTTTGGACCTATTAAATATCCCTGGCACCCTCTGGGTCCAACTTATATTTCTGAGGGGCCTGAAGCTTTTCCCTGAGGATATATTTCATTTGTCGGTGCCTGTAATAGATATTCAGACGTATTAGGTTCCGTAGGCATATTTAAATGATTTACGTCTGCCTGTCTTCGCCATGTATTATTATGGTAGCGTGGATGTCTCGTGTCAGTGCCGTTTGCTGGCGCTGTTTGCCAGTGCTGTTGGCTTGTAAAATTTTTATTTCTCATCGGCAAATTTTCATTATTTTTATATTGCATTCTCGCATTATATTGGCCTTGGCGAGTATTTGGGTTTTCAAACCTGTAATTAATTTGCCTGTTGGGGAAAGGGTTATACAAATTTGGTTGGTACGCATTATAAGGTACTGATTGGCGCAATCCCCCCTGGCTATAGCCTATTGCACGACCGGTGCTAAAATTTGTTCTTCTGAACAAATGGTTACCGTAATTTTGCGTATTACCGACAGCATTTCTTGGTATGGGATTGGTGACGTAGTGGCACTCTCTTGCTATGTGGCCAACACGATTGCAGTTATAGCACCTTATTATTGTAGGGTTAATGGGCTGAAAACGTACTGTTTTCTGCCTAGCGGGTTCTGGCGTTTTGTTTCTTTGTGCTACTGGGGAGTTATCCCTTGAAAAGAAATTGGGGGATGCCTGATCGCCCTTGAAGATTAGGTTCGCGTTTGAGTCGCCTAGGCTGTTTATTTTTGCATTACTATGATTAGCAACCATTTTATCAACTTCGATTAGTCGCTCTACCTCTTGGACTGCAAGATCCAACGTCTGAATATTCTTGGATATTACTACTCTATATAGTTTTGGGGGTAGACCTTGCAAAAAGGTATTTAGTATGACTTTTTCATACAGTTGCCCAGAACCACTTCCGTATTTTGCTTTTACAGAAATGCGTATATTATCCAGATATTCCCTTATATTTTGTGAAAAATCAAAGTTCACTACTCCATGTTTTAATTTATTTATTGAACTGGTTTCTATAAATCTCTCTTTGAATGCTTTTAACAAGTCATCACAAGTCATGGTATGTTCGACCTGTTTTAGAAAGGTTAAGGCCTGGCCTCTTAATCGTAGAAGCAGCATGTCTTTTAACGCTCCAACGTCTGTTTTTGTTAATTGTACAAACTGGGTCAATTGGATATTAAATTCGTCAATGTCTGATTGACCATTGTATTCCGGGATAGATTTTGCAATCTCTATATTTTTGCGACTAACTTTTGCACTATTAGTAATTCATTTAGATCGTCCATGTTTTTTTTTTTGCGTTTATATCAACTTAAAATTTTACTTAACCTATTTTGGGGTAGGCTATTATCTCCTATGAGATATAAGGGGTTTCCTATCGTAGCCTAGCGGTTATAGGCCTAATCAATTTTCTTATATGTCTGTATCTTTCCAAAAATTAAATTTGAATTACAAAGTTTAAATAGCCTAACTAGTTCGCAGTTTTCCTCCAATTTCCGACACGCGCCATTTGTAGCGATGGAAAAAATATTGAAGATAATATTTGTTATGGTTTGTGATAGAAAAATGAATCTTTGGATCAAACGTATTCTTATTAATCAAAAACAAAACCCGGCTTTCTCAATAAATCAGATATGAACGGCATAGGTTTATTTCCCTATTTCTTATTTCTTACATTTGAACCGGATGCCGTATTTCCTCTAATATACATATTAATCGAATTGTATTTTAATGCTGATATTGAATATCTTTGAATTATTTCATTTAATTTAATCCATTAAAAGTTACGAGGAATTAAGAATTATTGAACTATAAATTTTGACGTCTCAAAGCTTTGTTTCCACGGCGCAATTAGATCTTGCTTAAGAGATACGAATTCTTATAGGCCAGCAGGGGTTAGAAACTCTTTCTAAGCTGTGGCGATGACAACTTTTGATGCTTGTAGGAATGAAAAAGCGTGGCCTCTTCTTCTCGGGCTATCTGGAGATCAGATTCCTCTGGAGCATTTACTTTGGAGACATACGAACTAGTTACCCATTGTCGGACTAGACGCAGACATATAAATGAAACAAACACAGATAAAAAGACAATAGATTTATTGAACTTACATATTTAGTTGCACAGGAACAGGTCACTTCTATGACAATAACGGTGACCAAAATAATTTCGTACTAATAGTTTCAGAGCTGGACAGAGATTCCAATTAAAAAGGCACATTTGCCCCACTCCCAAACGCAGTTCTTTCGTCCTGCGCTATAGGGACTGCCTGCCATTGGCTTACGTGGCCCAAGGACGCGAGCCCTCGTCCAATAATACGTCTTAAATATTTTTGATGATTTAGGCGTTCACACGGTTCTTATCGTTTAAACTTCCTTAAAAATATTGTGCTTAGCACTTTTCTTATTGCTCACTCTCTTAGCGAAATCCAAAGACTGCAGTTTCTTTTCTTTGCTGATTAAGGACTTTTTCATTTTTGAAACTAGATTTAGCTTAATTATAGGAGTCCGAATTAAAGAAGGAACTTTATTTTGGTATTTCAAATACATCGTGTTTTACTCCCGGTACAGAAAGTAAATATAAATAACAAACAATAAATAAATATAACAATAAATAAATATAAAATAACAATGATAACATATAAAAATAAAAATAAATAAATATAATTGAATGCTTAATGTATTCAAACTATCAAGTGGACTTAGTGTGGCTCTCTCTCTCTCTCTCTCTCTCTCTCTCTCTCTCTATATATATATATATATATATATATATATATATATATATATATATATATATATATATATATATATATATATATATATATATATATAATATATATATATATATATATATATATATATATATATGTATATATATATATATATATATATATATATATATATATATATATATATATATATATATATATATATATATATATATATATATATATATATAATATATATATATATATATATATATATATATATATATACATATATATATATATATATATATATATATATATATATATATATATATATATATATATATATATATTATATATATATATATATGTATATATATATATATATATATATATATATATATATATATATATATATATATATATATATATATATATAATATATATATATATATATATATATATAATATATATATATATATATATATATATAATATATATATATATATATTATATATATATATATATATATATATATATATTATATATATATATATATATATATATATATATATATATATATATATATATTATATATATATATATATATATCTATATATATATATATATATATATATATATATATATATATATATATATATATATATATATATATATATATATATATATATATTATATATATATATATATATATATATATATCTATATATATATATATATATATATATATATATATATATATATATATATATATATATATATATTATATATATATATATATATATATATATATTATATATATATATATATATATATATATATATATATATATATATATATTATATATATATATATATATATATATATATATATATTATATATATATATATATATATATATATATATATATATATATATATATCTATATATATATATATATCTATATATATATATATATATATATATTATATATATATATATATATATATATATATATATATATATATATATATATATAATCTGTTCCTGGTTAAATCTGCTCCTGGTAGGATTTGATTTTGCTGAGAATAGCTCTAGTGTCCTAATCAAGGTCTTCTTTTGTTATTAGAAGAATTTTAAAAAATACTTCTTTAGTGAGCATTTCTTTAGGAACTTCGAAGCTAATTTTGACGATTTTTTTCATTGTTAATTCACATTGGAAGAGTAAAGCCTAAGTCGAAAAACCGAAAAATTTGCGGGTTTGCTATTTTACTAGAGAAGTAATACGATAATATTTTTGTGACAACAAAAAGGAAAACAAGGCCTATTAATTTGTTATGTTGTCTTTTTTTTTGCTGGCGTTTTTATGATTGTATATTATCTTTAATTAGTGTTTGGAAATATTTGAAAAGGTTATCTGTGGTATGTGAAACGAAAGTAAAACAAGGAGTTCATAACTCGTGACGAATTTCACGAATCAAATCATTTTGAATGGTTTATTCTTCCAAGATTGACCCAATCATCGAATGTGAAATACCATCAGCTTTCTTTTTCGTACTGTAATAGCTTTCCAAAAAGCCAACTTTGGTTTTTTTTTTAGTTATTGTGTTTGTTTTTCCTAGATTAAAGATGAAGAAATTGGGACTGCTGACGCGGTGCAACAGCTTCAGACTGTGACAGTTGCTGTCCAAAAAGCCATCGAAGTGTACCGGCAAAAGGGGGCAGAACTAGAAGTATCTAGAAAAGAAAATCGCCCTTCGAAAGACGTTGAAAGAGCTGAACAGAAGTTCAAGAAATCAACCGAAGATTATAAGATTCTTTTAGAGAGGCATAATGCGGCAAGAGAGGATTTTGAAAGGAAAATGACTGTCTCGTGTAGAGTGAGTTTTTTTCATTTTATGAATATTATAGGGTATGTTATGCATGACACGTGCTTGACGAATCCGTATTTCTAGAAATGTAGGATTTTATTCTTCTACAACCCAGGATCATGTTATGAACTATACGTTATGTCAATCGAGAAGTAACAACAGTTCTACCATTGATATTATTTGGTTTTGCATCAGCTTCTAGTGCCTGAAATTTTTACGTGCAATATTTTGAATCTTCCGACTAGAAGACTTCTAGGTAAATTATAGCATAATTTAGCGCATTTGGAAGTAGAAGTTCCTTTCCTCCTAGAAAGTAGATTTCAGACATGATAATGCTAGTGGTGCCTGGCCTCTAACTGGTGGTGCCAGGGACTTTTGACTGTTGAGTTGTAAGGTGGCTTCAGTGCTTTGTATAGACTTGAGAAGGATAGATTGGTCCTGGACCACACTGGTGGGAGTGTGTGCTAGCCTTAACGTTTTCAGTTTCTTCACGCAATCTGTAAATTGCGACATTTAGTGCTACGGACCTGAATCACAGCTACCGTGTTGATATTTTGACTGACTGACTTAGTTTTTTTCAACCTAACCTATTAGTAGTTTCGAAACTCCTCTTGCGGGGGAAGGGGGATGTCAAACATGAAATCAAGGGACATAAAATTCATTAATTCTGGTCGGAAGGATGAGGTAAATTTGACTAATGGTCAATAAGGTCAGTTCGAATAATGGTCACTAATGGTCAATAAGGGAGCCTGTAAGCTTTGTTTTGGTTGGGAAGGTGTTAATAATAGAATTCTAGCTGTACATCTAATGACTAAAAAGTGCAAGGTATCAGTCTTAGTCATGTATCCCCTTGTAGAAGTGACTGACGAGGACAGTACTGACTGATGGATTTTTAATAGAGCTGCAGATTCCTGATAAAAATATAATATTTTGCTCTGGGACTTTACTGCCAAGGTAGGGAAGGAAAATAGCAATGGTAATAAACTGACACAGTTTAGCAAGTGCAATATCCGTATCAAGTCCCTTACCCTACACTGCTCCACCGTTTCCCTAACTGGAGGCGGAGGTCCCAATCCATCCCCCAAGCAGTTTTTTAGATATTGCAGATATGCTATTTTGATGACCTGGACACACATAGTGTCTTTTGGTTTACTTTTGCCCCCCTCCCCCAGACAAAAACCCACCTTTCCCTACAATACTCCCTGAAAGTGTCACCTCGTTCCACCGAGTAATTTCCGAAATATTCCAGATAATTTGAAAACTCAGGCACATCTTTTGATTTAGTTAAGTAAACGTGTCGTTTTGAGAGTATACCCATGAGAAACTCTTTAAATATTGGCCTTGCGGACGATCTGCAAGAGCTAATAGCGGATCGGACAATCAAGGTAAAACATAGCCATTTTTTCCACTAAATATATCTGTTAACAACCGGTAATATACACAGTTTAAGACTGTTGTCATTGGGGCTGTGGCCTGTGATACGATGTCAACCATCGAGGTACACTTAATAGATCTTTTGACTTTCTGAACAAAATTGTCATTTCGAAATTTTGATGCGATATTAGGGGGATTATTGGAGGGCCGGGTAGCAAAAAAAGGCATTGGAGGGAGGTTAGTTGCCCTCAATTAACTTTTGACCCTTCAAAAAGAGCACTAGAAATTTCAATTTCAAATCGAACCAGCCCGTTCCCAAGATCCTACGATCATATGACAGTACGAAATAGCTAGGAAAAAGTTCTTGGCCCTTTTCTGGTCTTTTTGTCGTTCCCCATTTCGAGGAAACCAATATTGGGCATTTTGTTTGCACCTTACCTTATCATGGTTCAAGGACTTGCGACTGAATATTCCAAACTAATCAGGGAAAAATAGTTTTTTGGCCCCATAACCCCCCACCCCACCACAAATACACAACAAATTATGCAGTCCTATTAACCCTGACATCACTAACTGAAAGTTTCAAGCTATTGTACAAGCAAGATGATATCTATAAATCCTATAAAACCTATTTGTAAACAATTGACAATTCAGGGATAATTTACGGCTATTGTCTCAGGGGCAGTGGGGGCCATATCATACCCAGAGACATATTTATTGATTTTTCGAATATTCTAGCCAAAATAGCTATCTCAAAATTTTTACTAGATGTCTTGGTGGGTAACTGGGGACCGGGTAGCGAAAATGGGCATGGTAAGGGGGGGGGGCTGGTTGCCTGCCTAAAAAGGGCACTAGAGCTTCTAATTTCCAATCGAGTAGGCCCCCATCCATGTATCTAGAACCATCCTTTCTAAACAAAACTGATGGGAAAAAATAATAATAAGTAATACACGAAAGGCACATGACTTTACATAATTAACACTGCCTCTGACTCGTCTAAGATTTATTAAATAATTTCTGAGACCACACTGGCTAATCATGATAAACAAAAAATCGCGAAGAAAGGAAACGAGGACAATTAACAGCCAGTGAAAAAATTGAAAAATTATGCAAATATTTCGGTCAAGACCTCCGCTTGACCGTCCTCAGTGCAGAATAAAACTGATAAAAATGTAAAAACCAAACCTTAAAATAAAAACACCAAACTAAAATTGGACGACCCTTTCCTAGTAACGGTGAAAGGGTAACTGAATAAAAAACACAAGTCTAAATGGCATTTCAGAATTTCATTTTGCGTAAAGCACTTTTAAAGGCTGATCGCTTTCCAGTTTGATTGTTATCGGAGACTCTATTCGATTGCACAATATAACTTTATGGATGTATGTAAAAACGATCAGAATTAATAGTTTTGTCATAAATGGGACTTAGAAAAATTTCTCCAGTGTCTCTATTGAGAGCTACCTTTTGGTGAATTTGCTTTTTTATTTCAACTGCCTCCCTGAAAACTTGCGTGAGACCTTTAACGGGGGCAACGATACAGGCCTCGTCAAACAAAATGAAATGGTGTGGATTCTCGTACACATGTTGCGCCAAGGCGGAATCAAAAACCTCAGGCCTTTGGCGTAACCTCATTGCCTTGTCGATTGAGGACTTGTGCTCAGATAACCTCTCCCCCAATTGCTGTTGGGTTCTACCAACATAAAAACAGCCACAAGAACAAGGAATTCTATAAACACCACTACCCAGAATGGGGCTGGTTTTATCTTTGCCGTTGTTAAAAAAGTTCTGTGTAATATTTGAATTTTTAAAGGCGACGCTAAGTTTATGTTTTTTAAGGATTCTTTTCAATTTGTCACTCAATTTTGGAATGTAGGGTAGAACAGTGAAAAGTTTCTTATCATCCACCAATGGGACGGTATCTGTTGGGGCTTGTGGACCTGATGCACTCCCCTCTGCCTTTTTTCGTCTTCTGTCTATAATGGTCTCAAATAATTTTATAGGGTAGCCATTGCAAAATAAAATGTCCTTAATATAGTTCAATTCTGAGTCTATGTGAGGCTCCGAGCATATTCTTATTACTCGGTCAACCAAAGAAATAACAACTCCTTTTTTATGCAGGGAGAGTGGTTGGAGGAAAAATGCAAATACCTATCGTTATGCGTAGGCTTTCTATAAATAGAAAATTCAAGGCCAGGAGACTTATTGAAAATTAAAACATCTAGGAAAGGAAGTTTGTGGTTATGTTCTAGTTCTATAGTGAACTGAAGGTTAGAGTCCAAAGTGTTTAGATGAGTTAAGAAGGAGTTAAGTGACTCTCCCCATGCTCCCACAGAGAAATAACATCATCGACAAACCTACCCCAGAAACGGTGTTTCATCGGAAAACTTTCCAGAGCAGAGATTTCTATGAATTCCATATAAAAAGTTGCCAAAAATGGTGAAAGACTTGTACCCATGGGTCTCTGTGGGAGCATGGAGGAGAGTCACTTAACTCCTTCTTAACTCATCTAAACACTTTGGACTCTAACCTTCAGTTCACTATAGAACTAGAACATAACCACAAACTTCCTTTCCTAGATGTTTTAATTTTCAATAAGTCTCCTGGCCTTAAATTTTCTATTTATAGAAAGCCTACGCATAACGATAGGTATTTGCATTTTTCCTCCAACCACTCTCCCTGCATAAAAAGAGGAGTTGTTATTTCTTTGGTTGACCGAGTAATAAGAATATGCTCAGAGCCTCACATAGACTCAGAATTGAACTATATTAAGGACATTTTATTTTGCAATGGCTACCCTATAAAATTACTTGAGACCATTATAGACAGAAGACGAAAAAAGGCAGAGGGGAGTGCATCAGGTCCACAAGCCCCAACAGATACCGTCCCATTGGTGGATGATAAGAAACTTTTCACTGTTCTACCCTACATTCCAAAATTGAGTGACAAATTGAAAAGAATCCTTAAAAAACATAAACTTAGCGTCGCCTTTAAAAATTCAAATATTACACAGAACTTTTTTAACAACGGCAAAGATAAAACCAGCCCCATTCTGGGTAGTGGTGTTTATAGAATTCCTTGTTCTTGTGGCTGTTTTTATGTTGGTAGAACCCAACAGCAATTGGGGGAGAGGTTATCTGAGCACAAGTCCTCAATCGACAAGGCAATGAGGTTACGCCAAAGGCCTGAGGTTTTTGATTCCGCCTTGGCGCAACATGTGTACGAGAATCCACACCATTTCATTTTGTTTGACGAGGCCTCTATCGTTGCCCCCGTTAAAGGTCTCACGCAAGTTTTCAGGGAGGCAGTTGAAATAAAAAAGCACATTCACCAAAAGGTAGCTCTCAATAGAGACACTGGAGAAATTTTTCTAAGTCCCATTTATGACAAAATTATTAATTCTGATCGTTTTTACATACATCCACAAAGTTATATTGTGCAATCGAATAGAGTCTCCGATAACAATCAAACTGGAAAGCGATCAGCCTTTAAAAGTGCTTTACGCAAAATGAAATTCTGAAATGCCATTTAGACTTGTGTTTTTTATTCAGTTACCCTTTCACCGTTACTAGGAAAGGGTCGTCCAATTTTAGTTTGGTGTTTTTATTTTAAGGTTTGGTTTTTACATTTTTATCAGTTTTATTCTGCACTGAGGACGGTCAAGCGGAGGTCTTGACCGAAATATTTGCATAATTTTTCAATTTTTTCACTGGCTGTTAATTGTCCTCGTTTCCTTTCTTCGCGGTTTTTTTGTTTATCTAAGATTTATTTCCACATCTTGTTCGAAAATTATGGTAAACGGATTAAGTGGATAAAGACAAAAGGTGGTTCTGGTGGTAGTATCAGAAAAAAGATTGGTAATTTTATTTAGTGTTTGGCCTTTTAAGCGAATGTTCTTATGTTACACACTTATTGAACGGGTAGTAGAAAGCCCATGATCAGAAATTTAAGCCTAAAATAGTTTTGACGCTTATCCCAAGTCAAGTTTCTAGAAAAATCTTGAATAGTTAATTACCCTAAAATGCTGTAAACTTGTCTCTTCCAAGGACTTAAAAAGTAGGAGAAAGTAGATTATGTCACCAGTATCTGCTTAAATTCAGCTTGCTTAATTAACCAGGGCCTTGTTTGCACAGGCTTATTGTCAGTTAAAAACACTTCTTGTAAACAAATGCATTTTAATCAACTATTACTTATAGAGAAATTTCAGCTCTAATCCAGTGGAAATGCAGATTAATAATCAGAATAATTTAATTATCTTTCAAATTGTTTATTTTATAACGACGACACAGACGCTTCAATAAAAGTGGTGCAGCTGTTTGTTTTTCTATCTTCCCACGTTAAATTGCCGAAGATCCAACCCTTATAGGTTCTCCGACCTCGCTTATCTTGCTCTTAAGAGGATACGATACCTTAAAATCATTTTGCGAGCCACAGCGTCGGCTGACTTTCTCAAAGACAAAGGGCCCATTACCGAATGTTCCTAGGGTACTAGCCGCCGTCGAGAGTTATTGAGAATTGGTGGTTTATGTATGAAATTTGATTGGAATCACAGATAAATTTTACGTCCCCTGTGTCGGTAAGTTTCAATCAAAGCGGGTAGCATCTTAGGGAAACCCCGAAAAGCTGCCAAATTCCTAGAATAATATTCCCTTGGAGCTGATTTTGTTTTCCTAGCAGGTATGCTAGAACATTTTTAGGGACTGTCCTTTCCTGAACTTTAAGAAGAAAATTGTGCTCCATTTAATCGAACAAACAAAATGTACACTGTATGATGATGTAAGTTTCATTAAAACTAAAATATACCTCTATCTCCCGCAAAAAACGGGAAAAGTTAAATGGTTTTCCAACATTTTTGGGAAATTAGGTATTGACTTTTACTTTTCTATCCTTTATTCAGATCCAATCGCTACATGCTATAACAAGACCACCCTATCAATTCAGAATAGTTTAGACACATAGACTAAAAAGGTTTATAATGGACGAGATTGGGGGATTCTTTAAGAATCGTATGGCCTTGATGTACCACTGCTATTAATCTCCGATAATTTATCCACGGTATGTATAACTGGACACTAGTTAGTAATAATTGACGTACCATATAGCATAAGCTTGCTAATTTATATTGTATATATACATATATTTATATTTAAAAAAGATGGAAACCTCGCAATAGCTTTCTCATACGGTAGTTGTTTTGTAGTCCACCCTTTCCCTTTGATTTGGACAAATATGCCGCTCCTCCACCAAAAAAACAAATAAAACAATTTCACACATTCATGCAAAGCATTGCAAAATAATGTGGGCATCATAATTGCTTAGGTATAGGTCTGCGTATGCGGGGTTTGGTGGTGGAGGGTCTCTCCCCAAGTTGTTTTAATACCGAATATGTTTTGATTTGGCGAAATACCAAAGTATTTTGGGATTTTCCCCGTATTTTCCAATATTTTTTATTTAACTTTCCTTGAAAACAAAAAAAAATTTTTAAACAAGAAAAACGGGTTTTAATTTTCTATAAAGCAGTGAAATACAAAACAATTAATTATGCACAAAAGCTCCGAATATTTCGGCCCCACATCCGGGAGCCTTTCTCAACGGAAAAAAAAAATAAAATAAATAAATAAAAAAAAACAAAAAACTTAACTTACATCACAATACTAAACACATAAAGAGAAAGAAAAAAAAAACAAAAGAAAAAATATAAATAAATAAGAAACAAAACTCACATATTAAATAAACACTTCCATGCACTGAATGTCTATAATGATTCAACTCGCCTCCTCCCAGTGTATAAATGGAAATATATTAAATAAACACTTCCATGCACTGAATGTCTATAATGATTCAAGTTGAATCATTATAGACATTCAGTGCATGGAAGTGTTTATTTAATATATTTCCATTTATACACTGGGAGGAGGCGAGTTGAATCATTATAGACATTCAGTGCATGGAAGTGTTTATTTAATATGTGAGTTTTGTTTCTTATTTATTTATATTTTTTCTTTTGTTTTTTTTTCTTTCTCTTTATGTGTTTAGTATTGTGATGTAAGTTAAGTTTTTTGTTTTTTTTATTTATTTATTTTATTTTATTTTTTTTTTTCCGTTGAGAAAGGCTCCCGGATGTGGGGCCGAAATATTCGGAGCTTTTGTGCATAATTAATTGTTTGTATTTCACTGCTTTATAGAAAATTAAAACCCGTTTTTCTTGTTTAAAATTTTTTTTTTTTGTTTTTAATGGAAAAGCAGTGTGGTCTAAGAAATTATTAACTTTCCTTGCTTTCGTGCTTTTTAGCTTTTAATTTCCAACCTGGAACAATTCCTGCGTTCGAGATTACCTGCGTAAGCCAAGGTATGAATCGTAACTTTGGAGAAATAGGCCTCCGAAACTGAGACTGATGTTGAATCACTTGCCTTTTCGGTTTATGGTTTTATAAGACTAGTAATTATTTGTAAGCTTAATTTTCTATTAACATTATGACTATGTCCTCTTTCTCGTAAAAGCTTAGATAGAACAATAAACCAAAAAAAAAAAAGCAACTAGATTTGATGTACAGTTAGATATTTCTAGAACTTTTCAGCAATTGCATAAACGTCTCTGCCAACGATCTTAGTTAATGATTTCGCCCAATAATAATGAGCTTCAGTTATCTTTTCTAGCAACAAGCAGGTTTTAACTCGTAATCTGGATTGCAAACATGTTGTTCCGCGGACAGTCTAGATCATGAAATGCTGTTCCAGGGAAAGGTGGGATTGTGAGTTCATAATCTGGATTGTAAATTTTACAACCTTGCTCGAAAAAAAGAAGCGAATTTGGATTGAGAATTTTGCTAGGAGATGGTTGGTTTTATAAAGGGATTGGTTTTATAAATTTTACTAGTCCACTGCTTGCAATTCGATTGTCAAGATTTTAAATCGATTTTATAAACTTTTTTGTTGAACCAATACTTCCGAATCCCATTTTTTTTTCTCCTTGTATTTCTAGTCATAGGGTCTTATGTGGGGAATATAATTACGAATGTTTCCTGTTGTTGTTCAAATTTTTTGGCAAATAAGTCAGCATTCTGTTTTAACGATTTGGTTTGTCATTGGCAGAAACCTTATATCAGGGCTTCAGGACTTATAAAATGTCAAATAGGAATATGGTCACATCAATCCTCAATTTTGAATTACATTATCATGTCGAATCATGAATTAGTTATTTAAAATTAAGCTTAAAAGTAAAAAATAAGAGAAATAAGAAAAATGAAAATACAGTTTAAATAATTTGGATCGATTGTTTTTATATAAACTAATATTACAATAATATTTTTTTCAGCATTTTCAAGAGATTGAACAATCACATTTAGCTCAACTGAAAGAATTTCTGAGCACATATATTCAGCTAATACAGAGCAACTATGATAGTGTTGGGAAGGTAAGGGCAGTCCTTTGTTTTTCCTTTCTTGTAATAATTATTTCTTTTAAAGACAATGAAGCAATTGGTTTCCATAAAACGATTTTTTAACGTTCCGGTTTTTAGTACTTGCAGTAAATTTTATCATTTTTATATGGTTTCTGTTGAAAAGCACTGTCCTAAACTTTCTAGTCCAAGTAACTGTCGATTCTATAGCTCTAACATGTAAAAATAAAGCAGGGAAGAGCCTGCTGTTTTATCACGGCATATTATAGACAAGGCCGCACCCAGGATTTTTTTTTCGCCGGGGGTTTTACTAAAAAAAAAAGTTTTTTTTGGGGGGGGAGGGGTTTACACCAAAAAAACTAAAAAAACGCGTACAAAATTTGTTTATATCCATTTTTATTACGTTTTTAAGAGTCAGACAAACATTTCGGGTGGGGGGGGGGGGGGGTTCAAGCCCCCTAACCTTCCCCCCTCTGGGTACGGCCTTGATTATAAATGACACGCATTTCTTATGCTAATGCTACGTAGAGATGGTAAATATGCATAGGGAAAACCAATGTTCCCTCTTTCTCATTTGCTGGTTTTGCAACTTGATCTGACACTTTTTCCAAGATCAAAGGATTCCTTACCTTAGATTCTCATGGACCTCTAGAAACACCCAAGGCATTGACTAGAAGATCGCTAAAAGATCTCTTTCTCTTTAGCCTGCTGCAGCCAATGAATCTTTCCACTCAGGCTGTAGGAACGTATTACGAGTGCAGAGGTCTGACTGTTATGTGTGGGGTAGGTTGTTCTTTCAACGACCCTTCCTCGATCTTTCCAATGAAAAGTTACCTTTGGGATTCTTTGGTCTCGTATCTATAATATGTCGTTCAAGGGTTGCTATCGACGTTGGTGGAGTGGTTGGGGTAAAGCCTTGTTCTTGCAACTGACGAGTTACTTGTGAATGTAACTTATCAATGTAAACTACAAAATCTCCTAGAGACTCAATCTATCTTAAACTTATAATTTGAGAATTATATTTCTCTATTCGTTTTCTGAAAATAAACCACATTTCTAGAATTCTTATTTCGTCGTATAAAAATAAACCATTTCAAGCTTTAACTTCTCTATACAAAAAAAAAGATGAAATTTTTGATCTCGTTGTAGGCTGCTTTAATGTCACTAAGACAGACATTATTCAACTAATTCACTACCACTCCTCAAGTATAGATTCCCTATCCCTCAACTTCTTCTAGTTTAATAGCTCATTTATTTAATTCCTATCTCGTGATTCATCGTTATATACCATGCAACCTGTATTGCAATGCTAGTTAAAATAACGCATTAACCCGTGGTAAAGTGACAAGCGTCGATACGCTATTTCTGATACGCTATACGCTACATATAATTTCTGATATGCTATTTCTGGTACGCTAGATGTACTATTCTAATAAGCTAGATACTTGACTATTTCTGATATTCTGATACTACTATTTCTGACAGCCCATTTTGTTTTGTTCACTTTTCAGTAAAAAATGAAGTTTTTTTTTTTTTTTTTATTCCGACACAAAAAGGAATGTAATAGAAAAATTTGGGGTGATGGAATGAAACCAGTTGTTACAGAGAATAAAGATAGGACTTATTCAAAGAAATTTTGTGAATTGTAGTGCCTTTCTGAAGGAGCAAAAAATATTATGTCCATATAGACTGCTGTTTTCGGCCATCATTCACCCAAACTAGGCCAAAGAGTTATAAGACCGGAAAAATGTTAAGATAATCATTCTCTTTGGAAAATGGAAAAGTTTCATACAAATTTCTATTTCTTCTTAAGTACACTAGTTGACAGTATCATTTACTTATTATAGACCATTGAACTAGGAACGGAAATTAATGAAAAACTAATAGCTTTTCCAAATGAAAACAAAAATCAACATTAAAACTTGAATCGAACAAAATTATCCTAAATGTTAGGGGAGGGCTGCCTGCTTTAACTCCATACTCTTCGTTCGTAAGTTTAATTGGAGCTGTTTAGTTTGAGCTTTAAGTATAATGCAGTCTGTTGGTAGTGGTTTATTTTCTATTTATATTCTATATATTGTCTCTATTTATATATTATATATTTTCTATGTGTTATCTTTCAAAAAACTTGAACTGAAAGGTATTGTCGTTTCCAACGTTACTAGAAATTCTATGCATTAAGCCAAATACACTTCACCGACCATTCACGAAGCGTTTTGGTAAATAGTGTACATTTGCCAATGTGTATTTCTCTTCTTTAAATTTGAAGTTACACTTTAAGCGTAAAGAGTGGGAGGTTGAGGGGACGAAAAAATCTTTTTTTTTTCTGTAATTTAACAACTAACTATGTGTTTAGGTGTAATGTATAGTAACATCATATAAAAAAACAGGATAACTACAATTCATACAATTATCTTTCATGTTTTTATACGATTTGTTCCTTTTATGAACTTAGATCCACCCCAAATAAATTACAGCTTAAGGGCGGTATAGCACTGCCCTTTATCTCCTGTGCACACCAAGAATTAAGGCTTGAATTCTACATAAAGAAAAAAAAATTAAAGTAGAAAAAAAAAGAAATAAGAAAAACGTAAGAAAAAAGTCTGTATTAAAAACATTAGTATTTAGCTGAACAGGATGGTGTTTTTTAAGTATTTAACACTTTCATTTTCAATTTTATTCATTTAGTTAGAGGTACTAGACCATTTTCGTCCCAATTCCACCCAGCCAGCTTTATCCGGCTTTTACAGTGTAAGTACGCTTCTCCAGTAAATGTACCATGGGTATTCAGCACCGAAGTCTTAATAGAATAGTTACTTGGTAGTTGGTAGAATAGTTACTGTTAAAAGTAGATAATTCTTTCTACCTTACAGATTCACCTGGAGTTCAAGCGTCAATGTGACGATCTGACCGTTGAGAAACTTTTAGAAATGTTTGTAAGGACAAAGTGTACTGGCTTGCAGAAACCTGGTATGCATATTCCTAATTTATTCACTAGAAACACTAGAAACCACTAGAATTCAACCTAGAATTCAACCACTAGAATTAAACCTAGAATTCACTAGAAATCATTTGCTCGATTGTTCTGCGGCTTTTTATTGTCTTTGACTTTCAACAAATTTTTATCGATTAAAGAATTTCCCCTGAAAGTAAACCTTCCGAATTTGCTTTGTCTCTTGTTATCACTTTCAGAGTATGTATGCATTTGCCTAGGAATATAGGAATAAATATATAGAGAGGGACTATTAGACTTGAAGTAAAATTGAATTCTCTTTTGTCAATGCTATCTGTAGCTATGCTACTGAACCTTAATGTAACGAGATATTCACCCAATAATTGCCACGTTAAGAAAGACTTGAAAACAACTTTTTAACCCGTTAAAACACACATGAAAAAAAAAAATTAACTCTGGGATGACAGAATATCTGAAATCTGAAAATCTGTATTAGAGTGATAACTAAATATAGTTTAGATGAACATAAAACAGAAAGATAAAACGGCCGGGACTTTCTTAAAGACAACATTATCAAGTCAACAGGCAATGCAACTGTCATTATTAGCTGGGAGAGTGTTTCTCCAGTGTATCTGAATTTGCTCATAAGAGGTGAACAAAATATAACTGACATGGCTCCCTTAATCAGAGTCAACACAGTAGCGTTGGATTGCTAAAGGGTGATGTGACACCAATGTGTATTCCCTTCCACATTAGCCTAAAAGACTGTCTCGAAAATTAAAAATTCTATTCTGTTAGAGGCTTTAGGTTCAACCCAGCACAAAATGGCTTTATTTCAGGCGCAAAGGGTCCTATTTGTGCCAAAATCAATGTTTCTTGTTGCAAAATGGTAAAAATGGCCACTTTGTTGTGGCACGATTTCAGTTACTTAAAAACTGCATTTTGAATTTCAAGCTTCGCTCGAGTGAGTGCTCTCCCGAGACTGCATGACCCCTGGTAAAAACCCCCACCGTTCTTGTTCTCGAAAAAACACCTGTCGTTCTTGAAAAAAAAACAACTTTAGGGCTCTCAGACGAGTTTCAATTTTCGTTCATTTATCTTTTGTCAGGATCGCGCTTCTTTCTGGATGGTTTTCCATTTTTCTACCGTAAGATGAATATTTTCCTTTGCTAATAAGTTTAATGCCTGAATTGGAAATTAACGGGTTTATATTTTTAAAATCAGCATGTGTAAAATCAACATTTAAAAGCATGTGAATTAGGTTTTTTTATGTGTATATTACCGTGAAAATCTGAAATCTGGTTAATGTCGACATTAACCGATGAATGTCCAAAATTCCTTTTTCTCTGCTTGGATTCAATTAGCTTTGCGAGTCAACTTTTTCAGTCTTATGCAAGCTGTGATGGTAAAAGTTAAAGTTAGCTTAGATTATGTTAGTTTAGGTTAGGTTAGATTATGTTAGGTTAAATTTTGTTATAAATGTCAAAAATGGGTTAAAAACCTAAGATAACTCAACCGTCAAGAATTAAGTTTCTTTTGTTAATATCAGTTGGAGTCTTAAGTTGCTAGGTTTATCGAAAATTAAGATTGACTCACCAGTATTGGTAAATATACACTACACTACAATTTTTTATTCAAAAGTGCGGAAAACCGGAAAACACATATTACCTTTCGATTTTGGATAATGGAAACGATCTGACATATGTAATATTTTCAAAAAAGTCAATAGCCCTAATGCTGATAAGAGAGGAGGCAACAGAGAGAGTAAAAAGATAGTAGAAAGCTGTGTCTCCACTCAAACCCCCAAAGACACATATGTGCACACACCGTACGTGGTGCTCCTGATCTATATATATATATATATATATATATATATATATATATATATATATATATATTATATATATATATATATATATATATATATATATATATATATATATATATATAATATATATATATATATATATATATATATATATATATATATATATATATATATATATATATATATATATATATATATATATATATATATATATATATATATATATATATATATATATATATATATATTCCCTACGATATACTCCTTTTACAGCCAGTTCAATAAACCTCGATTTTCTTTCTAGCTGTTCTCAAATTCGAAGAATTACCAATTGAAGCCCAGAATAGCCACGTTGGAAATGATTCAGATTGGTCTTCTCTCTCAGGTCCATTGTCAGATAATAGGGAAAGGGACAAACCTAAAAAACTGAAGGTAAAAGCAGAGGGAAAACTAAAGAAGTGAAGGAGGGTAAAACCAAATCCTCTCGTCGCACAACGTCCCTACTTAATCTGTTCGTAATACAGGGTGAGATATAACTAGCGTGTTGAGCAATTGCGCTTGTAGGCATTTTGGTGATGGACCTTTCTGTTTTCTTTTTTCTAACCAATCTTTGGAAGACACCATAGCACAGCTTAAATGAGGACAAAGGTTATAATACTTGACATTGCATTTGCTTGAATTTGTTGCTGATCAGGTTGATGTAGAGTGACACATGATATTATGACTTAGTTATAAAATCATGTTTTTTTTTTTACAGTTACCTCTCCCTCATGTCTGCATAAAATTTGCATTTATCAAGGAGGGAGGGGGGGGGGTAGTGACAAAACCAAATCATATAATAAAGTCGAGTTCCTTTTTTTCTATTTCTAAGTTATTATTTTAACAGATTTGACTAAAAATTATTGTTTGCTGACTATTCTCTGTCCACTTCATATATCTCAGTGGCTATGAAATGAAGTTCGATTTTGTCAAAAATATAAACTTTTTTGAATATACTTTGCCTTTAGAAAAAGCTGTAGTTAACCCCGTTTATGTAAAAATGCCGTATTATTTTAGATGAAAAATAAAACATCTCAATTAAAAGGAATTTGGAAAGTACACCGTTTTATAATATTCCCTTTATATTTGCTTAGGATTGTAATTGCTACGGTAAAAAAGAAGGTGAATAATCAAGCGTTTGCACTTCTGTGGCTTTACCGTAAATTTGGTAGTAAATCTTTATTAATACTGTAGCTTTCCAATTTTAACTGTGACTAAAAAATCCTTCTACAGTTCTACATTATCAGTTCCATTATTTATCGGCTCTACAGTAGCTTACAATACTACAAGGGAACCCAGCCTCATTTGGTTAAAACAAAGACATTTTTTTTTATTCTATTTCGCGGAAAAATTTTAATTTAATTTAATTTTATTCCCTATTGAAAGTAAAACCATTTGAGTACTGGACATCTGGATATTTTTGACGTTATTCATGTGAAAAATGTCTGTTCCAAAATCAGTTAAGTCCCTAAACGAATTTCCCAAAGCCGTGACCTATCTAGATCAATCATTTTTTTCACACCGGAAAACGAACAATTGTTTTATTACGGACAATCGTATCAGACGAAAAATAATCACCGAGCGAAGCTCGTTCCCCTGGTTTACGAATTATTATGAAGTTTTCTCGTCTAATGCGTAGCGTTTAATGCAAAGCAATTAAGAATTTGATACTCACTTCACAGCTGTCAAACGGGAATAGTGTCGTTTTCGTATTATAATATTTATGAATCATGATTAAATATGTGCACTTTAATTTTAAATGATTGTCGAGAAAAGTAGATTTATCTCAAAAAAGGACCAGGGCTGTCGTGTTAGATAAATAATAGCCCTCCCCCCTTCCGACTTAGAAGAGATGATAGTTGTGTTTGCAATAGGAAACAATTTTTCCTTGATTATTCCTACTAAGAAGATTAGTGACTATGGCACTGTTCTGTCAAGATGAAATCTCTTCTGCCATCTAGGTTTTCGCTTAAACAACTGCTAATTTACCATTTAGACTTCATTACAATAAAAAACTTTCCAAAATATCTTGAATGGCAACTCAAAGTCGTTTGCAATTTCGCTTCTGTATGTTGAGCGAGATGGTGGATACACCCCTCCGCTCTATCAATTTTGATGGAAATGATCTAAAAAGAGGGAAAATCGACCTAAATATTTGATCATTTTAGTTAAAATCAGCATATTTTAAGCTTCATGCTTAACTTATAGTATAATTGCATCTGCTGATAAAAGTCAAAACTTATGATAGGTCCATGTTCTTTTTTCATTTAATTAATTTAAAAAAACTTATTCCACAAAACAAGTTTTCAAAGAAAAGCAAAGAGTTCCATTAAGCAAAGAATGAGCAGAAATAAAGTCAAATGATCTTTCAAGCGTAAAACTACCACAAATCACTATCAATGAATAGATGAAACTCAAAACGAACAGAAATTACAATAAATAGCCGAGTAATGCCTGTGGATTCTCAGTTTAATTGAGATATACTGATATTTATTCCTTAAAGCTTTGATAATTTTTATTTATGGAGTAAGAAAAGTGAACATTTAAAACGTACTTTGTTTTCAGTAAAGCGCGAATTATGTTCTGGTCTTGAGAATGCATGGGGGTTATCAGCCCTACTCATGTCAATTTTTGCTTGTTTTGAATTTGACTCGGCCATTTATTGTAATTTCTGTTCTTTTTGGGTTTCAATTATTTATATGCCCCAGGCGTAACTTACAACCCTTGCCCTTGGGCTCTGGGGGATTGTGTCCACCCTAAAGACATCTTTATATGATTTTGGGACTATTGGTAACAAACTGCCTATCTCACAATTTCAATTGAATGCGTTTTGGGAAGAGGATGTGAGGGAGGAGTGCTAGTTGCCCTACATCATGTTTGACTCTTAAAAAGGAACTAGAACTATACATTTCAAATCAAATGAGCCTTTTCTAAAGTTTAAATGACCACCTCTTCCATAAATACCTTATATGCCCTTGGAACATAACCTCCAACCCTTAGCCCTAGACTCTGGGGGATTTCTGTCCACTCGAAAGGCCTTATTATAAGCTTTTTGGACTATTTTTGAACAAATGGCTTTCTCAAAATTTGTATGGGATGCGTCTGTGGAAAATACGTCGTAGGTGGGGGGAGCTGCCCCGATCACTTTGATTCTTAAAAAGGGAACCAGAACATCTGATTTCCAATCCAATTGGCCCCTCTGGAGTTTATACGACCACCCTTTCCATAAAACCTAATATGCCCTCGGGGCATAACTTACAACCCTTGCGCTGAGGGCTGTTGTGGAGGGGGGGGGGGTTGTCATCCTCAAAGACGACATAATTTCCAGACCTTTCAATTACGCTGAAGAAATGGCTTTCTCAAAATTTTGAATAGATGTGTTTTGGAAATTGATGTGCCTGGGGGGGGGACTTGTTGCCCTCTAATCACTTTTGACTATTATAAAAGGTTCTTTCAATTTCCAACCGAATGAGCTTTTTTTGAAGTTTGTACGACAATAAAGGGCCATCTTAATATTTCTATCAGATACATTTCGGGAAAATACGATGTGTATGTGTGTGGGGGGGGGGGAGGAGGCTATCCGCCGTCCCGATCACTGTGAATCTTAAAAAGGATGCTAGAACTTCTGGTTAACAATACAATGAGCCCTCTCCGAAGTTCACACGACCACCCTCTCTGTAAAAACCTTATATACCCCAGGGCATAATTTACAACCCTTGCTCTGAGGGCTGTGGGGTGTTGTCATCATCAAAGAAATAATTTCCAGATCTTTTAAACTACGCTGAACAAAATGACTATCTAAAAATTTTGATTGGATGTGTTTGGGGAAATGGTGGGCATGGGAGGGGGGTAAGTTGCCCTCCAATCACTTTTGACTTTTAGAAAGGCCCGTTCAATTTCCAATCGAATGTGTCTTTTTCGAAGTTTCTACGACAACAAATGGTCATCACAATTTCTATCAGATGTATTTTGGGAAAATACGAGGTGGGGGGGGGGGGTATCCACCCTCCGATCACTCTGAATCATAAAATGGGTACTATAACTTCTGATTACCAATCCAAGGAGCCCCCTCCGAAGTTTATACGATCAACCTTTCTATATAAACCTTACATGCCCACAGGTTTTGACCTACAAACCTAGCCCTGAGGGCTGTAGGAAGGGGGGGTCATCTTCAAAGATATAATTTCCAACCTTTCAACTACGTATAACAAAATGGCTATCTCAAAATTTTGATTGGATGTGTTTGGGGAAATGGTGGGTATGGGAGGGGGGTAAGTTGCCCTCCAATCACTTTTCACTGTTAAACGGCCCCTTCAATTTCCAATCGAATGTGTCTTTTTTGAAGTTTCTACGACAACAAATGGTAATCTCAAAATTTCTATCAGATGCATTATGGGAAAATACGAGGTGTGGTGGGGGGGGGTATCCACCCTCCGATCACTCTGAATCCTAAAAAGGGCACTATAACTTCTGATTACCAATTCAAGGAGCCCCTCCGAGGTTTATACGATCTACCTTTCTATATATAAACCTTACATGCCTATCGGGTATGACCTACAAACCTAGCCCTGAGGGCTGTGAGAGGGGGGGGGGGGGTCATCTTCAAAGACATAATTTCCAACCTTTCAACTACGTATAACAAAATGGCTATCTCAAAATTTTTATTGAATGTGTTTGCGGAAATTGTGGGCGTGGGAGGGGGGTTAGTTGCCCTCCAATCTTTTTCTACTATTAAAAAGGACACTATCGCTTTCAGTTTACAATCAAATGAGCCTTTTTTGAAGTTCCTACGACAAATCCTTCGATACGAAGTGCCCTGGTCTTAAAAAAAAAAAAAAAAAAAAAAAAAAAAAAAAAAAAAAATGTATCTACATCGCTCTTGTCTTCAGCTCATCGCTTTAAATCTATCAGCTCATGGTAACGAGCTCTAAGTAAGGAAAGACTCGGCCCAATCGTAACCGAAACTAAGTAACCGGAACTCGTTGTGCTGATTTCAAATATATAAAATTCATTAAGTTTAATATTACCTGTCAAAAGTCTAAGTCTACAAGTCTAAGAAAATTTGCCTGATTTTAGAAAAAGGGGGAAACAGACCCAAATAGTCAAGCGATCTTACTTAAAATCATAATATGTAATTCAACATATCAGAGAATCCCATTTTAGATGTTTCAAGCTCCTATCTGTAAAAATTTGAAGTTTTGTGTTTTTTGGCCGAAGAAAGGTGGCGGATGCGTGATTATTATTATTTTTTTTTTCCGGGGGTGATCATACCGAACTAAAGGTCCTAAAAGATCAGAAGAGGGCTTTCTCGAACGGAATCAAAAGTTGTAATGCGATTTTAAGTGACTAAAATGATTGAAGAGCAGCTAGCCCCCATCTCACGCCCCTTTTCCACCAAGACACCTGATCAAAATTTTGAGATAGCCATTTGATTCAGCATGGTTGAAAGGTCCAATAACTATGCCCTTGGGGATGACATGACCCCCCCCCCCTCCGCACACACACAACCCCTAGGGCAAGAGCTGCAAGTTGCGCAATTTGCCCATTGTTTACATATAGCATTTGTTACTTGGAAGCATACGAAAATTTGCGGGGGGATTTCGTGTTAGGAATGGAGGATTTTCTACGGGGAGAACTTCCCATCGCGAAGAAAGTTTCAAGAGGGAACTTTCCATGGAAAACTTTACAGGGGGAGAGGGAGGGGATATCCTCGCATGATACGAAAAATCCTCATAGATTAAATAAAAAAAACAAGCTGTTTTAACTGAAATTAAGGAGCTACATTAAAGTTAAAACGAACAGAAATTATTCCAAATATGAGGAACTGCCTCTTTGTTATTTTCAGTTGAAAAAAATTATTGTGTTTTTACTTAATTTATTGGGTATACGGATCAAACATCTTCTATGCCAAGCTTCCATATTTGCTCATTTCATTTTCATTGCTCATTTCAAAAATCTCTCATCGATCAGTCGTAAAAAGTCCGGTCGAAAATTAAACATAGCCCGAACCTCCTAAATTACATATTGTATTTATGACACATTATTTACGTGTAAATGATGTAATTCTGCTTTATCGGTAACTGGGACCATAGTGCAGCTCGGGCATTAGTCAGAATAAAAAAGAAAACAGTTTGTATATAAAATACTCAGTACTGGCATATGAGATCATTATTCAATCAGTATCAACGAGGTAAACATAATATGACAATTATGTTAGGCTGAATGATCTATGATTCGAAGAACAAAACCTTAAGTCAGTAAATATGGAGTCTGTAACATCTAATCTTATCTTCTTCCTCTTCGATCACTTCATTTACTATTGCTTTACTGCTTTGAATTTTACTTCGATTATGTTGATAAATATGTACCGGCTGTTTCAGGAGGAATGTTGGAAATCCTTGGAGCTGGATATGATAGCTATTTTATGCAAAAATGCTCAGGCAAATGGGGGTTTTCACTGTAAGGGGTTAAGGAAATTTTTTTTATGAATGTTAACCATAAAGATACTTTTTGTTTTAGCAAATGCTCAAATTTCCGCATATAATACTTTTTCTTCGGTAATTCTATCTCGGTCTATGTATAAGTTACACATTTCAAGTCAGTACATATATATATATATATATATATATATATATATATATATATATAGATATATATATATATATATATATATATATATATATATATATATATATATATATATATATATATATATACATATATATATGTATATATATATAATATATATATATATATATATATTATATATATATATATATATATATATATATATATATATATATATATATATATATATATATCTATATATATATATATATATATATATATATATATATATACATATATATATATATATATATATATATATATATATATATATATATATATATTATATATATATATATATATATATATATATATATATATACAAATGAGTTTGTTTTAATTCTTAATTATTAAATTTGGGTAGCTGTGGGATGATTTTTTTCTTTCTTGTCGGCTACTATTGTGATCTACCGCAGGTACTGATCTTTGTTATAAAAGCGTATGCTCAACTAAATAAATTTGGAATGTAAAATTCAACTTTAGTTACTTTTTGCTATCTTGGAAAGGGGTTAGGTTAGGAAAATGAAAGTCTCATGGATGGATCTACAGGCTAAAGTATGTCTCGGGAAGGTATTTTGAAGTACTTACCTCCACTCCTTCTCCCTCTAGAGGGTCCTGACCTTTGATGACCTTTAAAATTCCATGTGTCATAAAAGTGAAACCTTGCAAAACAGATCTTCTGCTTAAATGAAGTACAACAAAATTGGTTTCAGCTTCACAACTTTGCTCAATCCCAATTTATAAGGTTTTAAAGATATGCAAATACAATTCTTAAATTTTAAAACAAATTTTTGATATGACTTAAAATTCTGCTCAAATAACAGGAATTGCATTTTCAGAACTAAAGCCAGAGAAAAATAAACTGATGACTGAAAAATTACGGCAAAATATTGTTTTGTCAAAATTTCAATAGGTATAGACCTGTCAAGTAGGCAAATTTCAGGACCCTCTTGACAGAGAAGGAGTAGAGGTAGGTACTTTAAAATACCTTCCCGGGACATACTTTAGCCTGTAGACCCATCCCTGAAATTTTCATTTTTCTAACCTAGCCTTCTTTCAAGATAACCAAAAGTAGCTAAAGTAGAATTTTACCAATTTGGAATCGTCATATTCGAGGGATAAGTTGCGAGCAGCCTCCATGTTGTTCATTATAGTGACCAACTAATGAGCTATACTTGCTCTATAACAACAAAAGATACGATTTTTTATTCCAGCTAAACATGAGGTGAAAAATTCAACACCATTGGCTAAATGTTTACCTTTATATCTTTCCTTTAAACAGACGCCTGCTTAAGCTATCTTTTCTTTTTTCTATACTTGAAATGATTCATTCCCTCATTTTTTGGAATACGCATTCTGCTGAAACTAACGAACCCTCGTAAATCCTGAATCCTCCTCCTGGAACACAGTGTACGTAAAAATTAGTTTTGCATCATTTGGCTTCTTTCTTATTCTTGGAAAAATTCTTCATCCACCTAATAACGCATGACTAATTCGTCCGCTTCTTCTTTCTGTTGGGTGCATGCTTAAAAAAACGCATATTTTTGGAACTAACATTTATTCAGTAATCCATGATTTTCTTTTTGTGGACCTCTTTTAAAAATAATGAGAATTTCGTTGGTTCTTCTCTCTTTTAATGAGACAAGTTAATGCAATTAGGCTGGATTGTGCCTAGCTGAATTTGGGTTTTATAGTTCTTTAATCGAAGTCTGGGCTTCTAAACTTATGTTTTTGTGACTAAAATTCCAATTGTGGGACTACATGTGTCTTATGAAATTTTTTTAATGAAAATAAAAAATGTAATTAGAATACAGTAAATGCATACTGGATTAGACTTTATGCTTTGAATAAACGCAAAAGATTATTATTCAGACTGCAAATTTTTTAAGGTGATAACAATTTTATAGTCTCTGAAATTTAAAAAACAGTTGCATTTCTTAGTTACTAGGTTCTCCTTAAGGATAAGGAGAACACTGAACAAAATAATATTAATATAATGAAATGATACTAATACCTAGATTTAGCTAGGGCTAATTTGAGCAAACTAGATTCTTATAGAATTTTCGGATTGGTCAATAAATTCGAAAATAATTCTGATTGGCTCAAATTAGCGCTAGCTAAATCTTGGTATGAGTAAAATCTCATTGTGAATGGGACTTAACCAAAATACAACAGGAGATCAAAACACCCTAAACTTCACATATTTATGATAATTTAGTTGATAAAAAAAAGCCAGCCTCACAAACAACTTAGCAGTTCCATTAAAAAGACCAAATAACTTAAAGCAGTTACCGGTATATGTAGCGGCCCTTAGTTGATTTAAAAGTATAGACATGGCATTAAATAATTTCCTAGTCCATTCCTTATTTACATTCTTCATGGGACGCCAATAATAACTACAATATAGTGCATTAAATGCTGTAGATCTTGTTTGCATTATCCTTACCCTGATCTTACTTTATTTTACAGTCCAATCTTATTTATGTTATATTCAAACCTTGATCTTACTCTAGAGAAGTTAGTTAAGTTCATAGTCTTCTGAGGTTCCTGTTGTTCATTACATTAGGTTAGCTTTGCAACAAGAGCGGATCCAGGATTTTTGTTCGGGGGGGGGGGGGGGGGGTTACCCGATTTTTTCCCGTGGACTTTGTCTAACATCCTGCGTAAGCTGATCAGAACCGTTTACCCACAAAATGCAATAGGATTTAGTGTGGGAGCATATTTTTTTTTCTGGTAAGGTTTTGTCTTTACAAGTATTTTTTAGACTAATTTTCGACTCGGTCAAAAATTTCGGGGGGGGGGGGGTCAGACCGGTTTAACCACCCCCCCCCCCCCCCCCCCCCCCTCCCTGGATACGGCCTTGCTTTGCAAGGTAAAATCCTCTCCTCCTCCTCAATTTGTCTCTTACTCATAATAAATCACTAATTTATTCACTATATTCAGTAAAATTATAATTTTTTTTAAATAGTTAGTATACAAAGAAATCTAGCTCTCACTATGAGGAGAAGTAACGCTTTGGTACTATTATTGGTCTAATTAGGTGCCTAATGTTATACAGTTGAACATAATGCTAACAGCATTTATTTGATATGCGGAAATTAATTTCATGTCATCATAAGCAGGTAGTTGGGGCATGCCAATTTATTATAAATTAATCCGCGATTCTTACAGTATAATTTGAGAGAGAATTATAATCGTTGAAGTAAACACGAGGTTTCGTTAGGGTAAAGTTGAATCTTTTAAATTTAGTTTGTAAAATTTATGTTTGGTTGTATGAATTTATTGCACGGTTTGTGTAATTACCGATGAAAGTAATCAAAGTGGTACTAATAAAAATGAATATGCATGACGAGTGCAGTGTAATGATGCAAATTTACCTGCATCAGCCAAAATCTTTTTTTAAAATTATGGTAAATTTTGGATTTATTCCTAGTAAAGCCTAGCACGTCCAATTGACTTTTTCAATCCGTTTTTTAGTGTTATCTGTGATCTCTAAGATTTTATTTTTACAAGACGCTCTATATTTTTTTTTCTCGTTTAAACAAAGACCTATCAAACTAAGCTTTTATATAGAATTTGTTTGCTATGTCTTGACCCCCTTGTTCAAAGGACGGCCCGAAAGTCACTACACTTTGGTTTTAAAGCAGTAACTAGAGGGCTTTTTATGTAGAAGTCCATCCACTGCAGCTCCACAAGCTAATATCTTACAACCAATCGAAAATGGTAGTATCAGGTATAATACGTAAATAAAAAGCGTTACGCCACATACCCGGAATTTTTATAATTTCTAGGTATGTCCATCTCTAGCAAATGAAGTCTAGAACAAAAACAGCCTTGTTTGCTTTGCTTTGAATCCAACTTTCACAACTCTTTATATAGAAACGGAAAAGTTAAGATTTGTAATGCTATAGCAGAAACTTAAAATCTATACAAAATTATTTAAACCAATGCATGTATCACTGTCTTGCATTATGACAACAATTTTTTTTTCTTGCATGTTTTTCTTCAACCTCAGGAGGGGGCGATAAAAGCAAGTCAACCCCCAGTCCAAAAGAGGTGAATGACTCAGAGTTGAGCGCGAATAAAAGTCTTGGATTCTTTGCACGTACTCCTTGGACTTCTGCACCTAGTAGCCCAGCTGACTGCGACGGAGTAATCGGGTCTACTCCACCTGATTTGGACCGCACGGCTTTCAGGGCTTCAAAATGTAAAACTTTCCTTTCTTCCTGGCATTTCTTTGTTTCACTTTCCTTTCACTTTGTTTTGCTTTTACTCTGATCTTTCTTCTAATGCTTCGGTCCGTCATTAATTGAAATAAGAAAATTTGTCGACTTTGTAGTTGGGAATAACAAGACAAAGACTTATTTTGGCTTCTTACTATAACATGACTTACCTCTTTGGATGTACTGCAAGTCCTTTACTATTAATTTACGGCAGGCACAAACGAAGGAATTTATTTTTATTTGCGCTGGGGATGAGATTCGTCAACAATAGAAAAAAAAACATACGGATTCTATGAAAATTACAGGCATCGTGTAAATCACGACGTTTCTAGAGGCAGCACCGGACCTCTCCCTTTTATGGGGTCCGTGCTGTGTTATTAAGTAATATTTATCTGTAATTTATGTAAGATAGAGAAGAATCTTTTTAAAGTCAAACGGGTTATACTCTTGTCTAGTTTGATAAATTGTTTTTATTTTAATTAATGATTATTTTTTTCCTTATGCCCTTTATAGCTGTTCTCATATAAATATCACATATAGTCCTTCTATTTATTTATTTCTTGTTTTTTTTTGCAAGGTGTAAATGAGACGGATTTAAATAATTATTTCATATTCTTTTGTCTATTTGGTTTTCTCAGCTTTTGTTTTGCTTTCTTCTGCTTACTTTTATAGGATTTGCATGTAATCGAATAATACAATCTGCTTTAATGCGTATATGTACTGTCTTTTCTCTTCGTATTTGTGCCTGGACCTCTGTGTTCTTCGTTTCTGGTCTATGTCGTTGTAGCTTTCATCACTGTTATATTACGAACAGATTAAGAGTGAGCTGTTTAATTTATTTATGTTGCCTTGAATTTATTTCTTTAACCTTTTCTTTGATAAGAATGCAAGCTATTTTTAACGACCAGTCTTCATTTGTTTACAGGTTTGAGTTTTAAAATTATTTCTAGATATATATCTACAAATAATTTTGCTGGGGAAAAGATTTCGTAAATCTTTTTGTGGTTTTGGTGACAAAAAATAAAAGAAGCTAGTTGGTAGCCTACATCTATTATTGATTTGAAAAAGATTAATAATTTATGTAAGTTGTAAACTTGACCAAATAATTTTCTAATCATTTTTGTTCATACTCAAGAGCTGTATGGACGGTGGATTTATACGTACATAAGGATTTTTTGGAGATAGGAGACTGGAGTGGGGGAAGGCTATTAAAAAGTAAAAAAGTGACAAAGTGTGCTCATGATTTACCAAACAAGTCCTCAAGATATGTTTCCCGGGTATCAGTCAATAGAATTTTTTTTTTTAATTAGATGTATTCCCGATTTATATTTCTGTTTGTTACTGTTTCTGAAGTGTGATTTGATGCTTTTTGAGAGTAAAACAACAAATGTTTTGTACAAATGTTCCAGTAAGTGAATAGAATGTCCCTAGTTTAGCGGGCACACTTTGGGAAAGTTTTGGCCCCGACGACCAGAAATTTGTACTACAGTGCTTATCATGACCAACTTTGTGCAATAGGATGTTGTGCTGCATCTTACTAGTGCTCTTGTTACGTGGATAATGAACCAAATCCACCCAGCTTTGTTTTGTTTAATGCTGTCTGATTTTAACTGTAAAATAATTATACTTCTCATAGCAATACATCTCATAGCAATCTGATCTTAGTTCTGTTTTCTGGTCTTTAAGGGTCTTAACCAACCGCAAAATTTGGACCCTTTTGCTGGGACCAAATGTGAAGACAAACATTGAATTTGGGAGCTTTTATCTAAAAAGTTACTTTGATCAAATTATCCACTTTAGTACTGGAGCTGCTATGTATTTGTCAAAAATGACATAGTTAGACTTTGCTGTAATTGCAATGATGTCTTTGCTTTTCGTTACAAATAGAAGAAAGAAATAACCTTTTTTTTTTTTATCTTACACCTTTATACGAACATTTTTAGAGGGGGGTTCAAAACTTATTTGCAATTGTATTAAAATACTGCATAACCTATAAGTGGGACGACCTATACACAGGCAGTCTTCCACCCTTCGGTGGATGAAGCAGCAAAAGGTATGACAACTTGAATACTTTTGAAAAGAAAGCGATTATGCAATCTCCTTCTGATTGCACAAATACTCTGCTTTTAAATGTTTTTTTTTTTTTAAATTTTAACTTCTGTTGCCGGCATAGTTTTTGGGAATTTGATATCTCTAAAAGCCCTTAAGTTTGAGTATGCTTTAATATACAGTTTCGCTTATAAGATAGGAACATTATACGGTTTATTTAAATGTATTTTCTTTCTTTCCTTTGCTGTCCTTCCTTTGGTGGATGTTCGTGTCAACACTATGCTTTTCCTCTCCATAGTTGGTGAAGAATCGCCGCCTCGAGTCCAGACAGTTGCTAGTCTAGCTACTTGGACGACAGGTGTGATTTTGTTCATAGCTGCTTTGCTTTTTCTTAGCCTGGAATGCTGTCTTTTGCGAGCTTGCTATTCCTTAGCAAACATAGGACACTTTCTACCCGAACTAGCTAGTCATCTGAGGCATGATTTTAAATACGTTTTTTCCCGAGAAATGCTCTTGATGTTCTGGAGATCTTATTTTTCACAGAGGCTTGCAGGGTTATGTGTTAGAAACCATATGAATAAAAAAATAAAATAAAAATTATGAGCAAAGGAAGTAGCTGTACGGTGAGCCTTTTAGTAACACTTAATCTAAGAAAAATTAGTTACTTTTTTTTTTAAATATGTCACGTATTTTCACGTCCACACATTTTAATGTTTGTTGGAAACATTCCACACCTTTCAGGATTTGCATGGACATCTTCTATATAAAACATTGCGAGCCTCCACCAAGCTAGGCATTAAAAACGAAAAAATAAAATCAAGGAAATCACAACCCTCAACATTCACAAAGATGAATGTTGAGTCTCTTTCACAAACCTTGCCTCATAAAACGATAGTTGTCAATGTTGTAATATATTTGAAAATATAGAAGATTTTTTTAGGTCATCCTTTTGGCTCGTTGTTATGGTAAATGTTTCATCACCATTTAGATGGCTAGTCTGGGTACCTAAGCCTATAATTGCTGTGTGTATCCTCGTATGCATGAATGCCTAACTGTTTAAACTCCGCTAGATTGCCCAAGCACCTCTAGTTTAATCCTGTTTTACTATTATTGGTATTTGGTTTTACATCGTTACTTTTAGTTGCCTTTTTTTTATCGCTTGTTACCTCTACTATACTTCAGTTTTTTATTCCAGTCATGTTTAATTTTGCCATTTTATAAGTAACTAGGAGTAGAATCTATAGGAAAACTTTATCTGTCAAAGAAAAAATAAATAAATTGTGCATACTCTTTTGTGACGATCACCGCTTTGTAGGATAGTTTCAGATGCTCGTAGTATAACGTCACACGATTGCTTTCAGAGTAAAGTTACAGACATTAGCTAGCTGCCTTTTTTCTGAAGGCTTTCAATCTAATATGTGATATCAGTTACGAAAGAGTGTACAAATCCTAAATTTTCAAGCTGATTTCACCAAAATTTAATGCTTTTTGTGGGTTTTGTTAACGTAAAAGATTTTTATTTCAGGTATGTGAAGCTGTAAACGGAGACTGCTTAACCTTTGTGTTTTCCCCCGGCTTTCTGTGTCTAGGATTATTAATGGTCACTTGTTTTTTCTTCTCCTGCTGTGATTTATAAGGTTTTGCATGAGCATGTATGTGTAAGATTATGATTTGTATGTGTTTGTCTCTTGTTTGAGCTCATCCCCATATCCTCTTTTTCAACTCTAAACGGAGAACGTTGAATTGACGAGTATTTTTTCTAGCATGTGGTTTGGTTTTTAGGGTACTTACGGGTCTTGTCTTTCCTGGAGACATTATGTCTCATTATATAATCTGTCTTTAAGATCTGTAAATACTCTTCCTAATTAGTTAAGTTTGTGTAATTATATATGATAGCTTTTATTCTGAGGTCTTGAAAACAAGGTTGAAATATGCTAAGCGTGTCATAAATTACAGTAGTAATAGATCATGTAAAAAAGAGAAAATGATAAACAGTGGGGTCAGATCAGTTTTATAGTTAAAATACCTGTTTTGTTTAAACTCTGTCAATTTTTCTTCTAAATTTTTGTAGAGATTGCCAATAAACAAAGTAACATTACAAAATTTATTTATCTTTTTTCTATGCTTTATTATCTTGACGAATAATTCAGTCTCAGCTTAATAACAATTAAAAGTTAATATTGAAAAGTTTTCTTTCGTACCTTAAATTTTAGTAAAACCGCTATAAATATTAAAATACACTGCTTAGAGCAAGATAAGGAAGAAAGTGAAGCTGACAGTTTTGCTTTTGTGAAAGTTTGGTTTCTTACAACAATTAATCATTGTTGATGTTTTTCAAAGGTAAATGAACATTGTAAGAAACAGGTTCAGCTTTCTATGAAGACGTTTGGACAAAGGCTTCGCAGCCCTAATAATCCTTTCTTTGTTTGGAAAAAAAGTCTTGACTTTGGGACCTAGGACAGAAACATAAAATAAAGAAGATAATAAACAGTTAAAGAAAATATGTATAATTGACTTTCCGTACTGGTAGATAGATATCTTATTAACGCTCGTCTTTATTTTCCATTATCAAGAACAACATCGTTGGTGTTCTCGAGTTGTTGGTTTGTATGCGGACGGTATAGCCTTCAGACACACTTAATGAAAAACTTATTACACTTGACTCATTCTTTGTTTTTGCAATGAAATAGGTATTACAATTTACTTGTTGATTCTTTTTCTTGAGGAATTTGGCTCTCTCTCCGGAAAGTGGGTTTGTTAACAGAAAATGGTTTTCGGCATACGCATCTATGAACTCGCATTCTTTATTCTGGAAAGGGATGAAATAAAGATAATTCTGGTTATGCAGAACTAAAGGATAAATATGCTGTTAGATTGGAAATTTTGGTTTTCTTTAAAAATATAGAACAAAGCCGGATCTAATAAATGGTATAAAAAGTATTCTTTGCGATCTCAGATTTAAAGTTTTGTCTTTCAAAACTAACACAATTTTGTTTTGTTTTTTAAAATTAGAGTTTTGTAAGAAATGTGACGAATTATAAACGAGAGATATAGCCCCAGACATTGCCAATCAGTGTAGCAGGGTTGATGACGATAGACAATTCTAGATTATCTTGTAAATGATTAAATAACAAGAATAATGCTTTTTTGTTTTTGCATTCATGCCTGAGAACTAGTGCCTGATTAAAAAAACAAAACAAAAATAAGCCAAAAAAAAAACAAGGGTAGTTTGGTCTTTTTTTTTTTAGGAAGGCCCTTGTAGCTTGGTGGTAAAAGACGAAGCAAAACAAAAGAAATAAAATGCAACTGTTCTATCCCAAAATATTATTTAGGCAACCCTAGGGCCGGATAACGCTGTAACAACAGTGTTTCAGTATTTAAAATATTTTTGAACAGTGGTAACAACAGTTTTTGTTTAAAACTAGCAGGGAATCATACTCGAGTGCTTTTGACCTTTGCATTGAGTCTAGAAGACCTGTGGGACCCAACTTAATGAACTGTGCCTTCCGAAAACGCATAATTTGTTCTTGTTCTTTTCATTCTACTTATTCAAAAGAGTAGTTTATTCCCGATTTTCTAGTTGGACCAGAAGCAAGCCTTTGTACAGGGAAGGCTTCCCATCCAAATTATTAATTTCAGTGATTTTTCAATTTTATGTTCCTGACTTGTCGCCTTTCTTTTCCTGTTTTAACAAAATTACAAATTCTTCATGAAATGGGTTGCCGGATTAAACTCTTGTGTACATGGTCGAACAAGAAAGATGTATAAACTGGGCAGTTGTAAAAGGCAGGTTCCTTTTAAGGAAGGATTTGTCATCTTCTTTTGTTTATTTAATTTCTTTTAATATATATTGAGTTACAAATGTGACATTTTGTACTTTTCGGTTATGTAATTCCAGGGTTTTTGAAAAGTAGGCGAGATAGAAAAAAGGAAAAAGAGAAAGAGGCGAAAGATATAAAGAAGAATAACAAAAAGAGAGACTCGGATGCAAGTAGAGGAAGTGGCAAAGAAAAGAACGGGGATAAATCCGATACGTAAGTGGTAGTTAAGTTGTCTTTTATTTTGAATAGAATAGTTGTTCTGATTGTTTTTGTTTAGATTCACTGAACACTCTATGGTATGCTAATAGCTGTATCTTTATTATACTTTTCTCTCTCTTCTTCAGTTTTAAATAAAGATGTTCTTGACTGCTTGTAACTATAAAGAATAGTTTTCCATAGCACTGTATACAGTATATTCTTGTGAACTGCAGCAATCTATGATGCTACCAAATTAGAAGAAATTTGATATTCCGTACTCTGTAAATAATTATATTTAAAATAAAGTTCTTTAGTGTAGTTTGATTGTTTGGTTTATTAATTTTAGATGTCGCTACCTGTGTAATTTTTTTTACAATTAAATATTATCTTTGTTGCTTAATACTTTATTATAATTACTATCTCCCTCCCTCTATCAATCTCTCTGTTTCTCTATAGTCCTCTTTGGTATTGATTGTTGCTTTTCTTGGCGAAATTTTTAGTTTGGAGAGTAAATAAAACCTGAAATTTTTCAATATATCACTCCAAATCGACGGAGGTGCTAGGTAAGCGCATATAAGCTTGAAGTTCCTAGACGGAGTGAAGAAAAGATGACATTAAAGAAATAACAAAGTATCTAGAAAATAGTTTAGTTGTATAAGTTTTTTGAATTGAAAATTCATGCTTACACTTTTTGGTTGCATTGATAGTGAAGAGGTGGCAGATGAATCTGTAAGTGAATCAGTAGATGTGCAAAGCCCCGATGCCACTCATGAAGTTGACGAAGAAGGTTATCGCTTGAGGCCAAAGAATGATTGGACGTCTGGCGGTGAAAAAGAAGAAAGAAGTGCCTTTTACTCAAGCTCAGATTCTGACTCAGGTAAATTGTTTGCAATGTTACTCTTTCTACTCGAAAGAAAATTTGTCAAATTAAAATTTGACTAAAAACCAACCAAATATTTATTTTGCCTTTTATTCTTTTTTCACATTTCATCATGAAATTGACCAAATGGACAGTTTCACTTACCTAGGTAGTATTATTAGTTAAGAGGGTGGGTGCAGGGAAGATGTTGAAAAGTAGAACAGCCAAGGCCCTGAGTATTTATTCTCAGTTGAAAAAAGTTTGGAAGAATAGGAAGATAAGTCTGCGAACCAATATTAGAATATTGGAAGCTACATTGATGACTGTGGTCAAGTATGGTTCTGAAGCATGGGCGCTGCGAAAAAAGAGGAAGATTTGCTAGATAATTTCCAGAGAAACTGTCTACGGTTTGTTTCGTGTACCCCACTGACTGACCGTATCTCAAACAGTAGGCTGTGGTTCAATCCTGCTTTCTTATTGCCTAGGCACAACAATGATGGTGGTCAATGATATTTAGCTAAGCTAGGAAAATACAAAGTTCTTTCTATATTCTTTTAATTTTAAAAGTGTGTCAAATCCATAATTTAAAAAAAAGAAGCAAAACACGCTGCCAAGTACCATCTATATTTTGTCTGCCTAAAACACTCCTAGTAGCATGTCCCTGGTCTAATTGATCTATACCACAGTATGAAAATTGACCAATCTCAGCTTTAGAGAAAGCACCGAAATAAGAAAAATACCATCGGAAGCGTTTATATTGTTTTTTCGTTTAATTCTATACTATAGTTTAATTCTATTTGTTTAATTCGTTTCGTTTATTTCTATACTATACTAATGTTTTTTTCGACAAATATTCTATACTAAGGAATTTACTTTATGCTTGCTTTTTGGATGATGATACTTTATCCATGAACTAGTAATCTATTCTTTCTGAGTCTACCTTCTGATAAGTATTGCCAGCTTGAGTATATAACACTAATACTATATAATACTCTGATAAGTATTGCCAGCCAGCATATAATACTTGCCAGCTGATTAATATCGGGTGCTATTGAAAACGATGCTTAAGAAAGAATATTATACATTCGTAAAAAAGGTAAAATAGCTATTTTTTTAATCATATTTCTCTCTGAATAACAACTAAAAAGTAAGACGTAATTAAGTTGCCTAATTTTAGTGGGCAACTTACTTTCAATGATCTACTCAAGCTGTAATCACTATTAATTACTCCGTAACTATTTATTTTCAGTGGATGATCCGGAGCTATTTTGTCTTTTTAATTCATATTTTACAATTGTTTAAGGATTTATCTTTTTGGAAGTGCAGTCAATTAAGAAAACAGCTTCTTCTTTATACATTTTACTATTTAAGTTATCTAACCGGTCATGTTGAAGAAGACAGCTTTTATTTTAGAGACAAGGACCTCAAATTATGGCATTGACCCATTCTTCGAATTTACTTTTCATTTAGTGGGCATGATGCATCTTTTTAGAAACCAGAATTGTACAAGAAATTTAGATGTTTGTTATTGGAAGTAAAAGCTGAGCCCTTGACTCTGCCTCGCCCCTTCCCCCTCCTCAATTGCCACCTTTCTAGCAAAAAGCTAGGCATGTTCTACCTTGTACACAGTGAAATTGTATCTTAGTCCTTGTATACCTTGCATCATAGTCTTGACTTGGTACAAAAACAAGCTATATTCCCACTCAGCATAAAAACAAGCTCAATCGTGCTTTGCCATTCCCCATTACCAACCTTTTAGCGAAAAGGTTTATAGGTAGCACCTTGTTGATATCGCAGATTAGCAATTTTTGGAAGCGCAAGGTTGGCCTTTCAAACCCCCACCCCTCACTGAAACTTTTTTGGAAGAAAAGGTTCTGCTATTTTTGTGACGTGCAACAAGGTCCATGCTGTATGTTGTATAAACCGAAATCATCCAAGTATTTCTGATCTGTATGATTGGACCCGAGTGGGCTCTTGAAATCTTCCAAAACTTTTAATATAGAACTTTTGAAACGTCGATTAATAAATTTTTGAAGAAATCTCTTTAGTTGATTTAAGCAGTCTTTAGAATCCCAAAATTAATAAGTGATTTTTTAATTGATATTAATTAAAAAACTTTTTCCAAAAAGTAAGTTTTTCAAAGAAAAGTAAAGAACTCCATTAAACCAAAAATAAGCAAAAATAAAATAAAATAATCTGCCAAGCGTGAAACTACCACAAATCAGCATCGATAAATAAATGAAACCCAAGACGAACAGAAATTACAATAAATAATCGAGTCAAACTCAAAACGAGCAGAAATTAACATGAGCAGGGCTCAAAACCCCTATGCCCTCCCAAGGCCAGAACATAATTTGCACTTTACTGAAAAAATATAAATGTTTTTACTTTTATAACTTTAATAAATCAAATAATATTAATATTTTGATTACTAAATATCAGTGTATGTATATTAAACTGACAATGCTCACTCGTTTGTGTTTTTTTCAGTCAAGTGCAAATTATGTTCTGGCCTTGGGAAGGCATAGGGGTTTGTAGCCCTACTCATGTTAATTTCTGCTCGTTTTGAGTTTGACTCGTTTGGTTGTCATTCTTAAAGACCTAATTTCCAAAACTTTCAACTACGTTGAACAAAATGGTTATCAAAAACTTTTGATTGTATGTGTTTGGGGAAAAGGTGGGCGTTTGAGGGGGGTTAGTTGCCCTCCAATCACTTTTGACTATTAAAAAGGGTGGTAGCCCTTTGAATTTCCAATCGAATGAGCCCTTTTTCAAGTTTCTACGACAAAGCTTTCAACCCTCAAAGACCTAATTTACAGAACTTTCAACTACGTTAAACAAAATGGCTATATCAAAATGTTGTTTAGATGTGTTTGGATAAATGCTGGGCGTGGAAGGGGTGTTAGTTGCCTTCCAATCACTTTCGACTATTAAAAAGGGCACTAGCCATTTCAATTTCCAATCGAATGAGCCCCTTTTGAACTTTCTACGACAACGCTTTCTATAATAACCTTATATGCCCCCAGGGCATAACTCACAACCCTTGCCCTGAGGGCTGTGGGGGGGGCGGTTGTCATCCTCAAAGACCTAATATCCAGAACTTTCAACTACGTTAAACAAAATGGCTATCTCAAAATTTTGATTGGATATGTTTGGGGAAAAGGTGGGCGTGAGAAAGGAGTTAGTTGCACTCCAATCTCTTTCGACTATTCAAAAGGGCATTAGCCCTTTGAATTTCCAATTGAATGGGCCTTTTTGGAAGTTTCTACGACAAAGCCTTCTATAAAAACCTTATATGCCTCCAGGGCATAACTTACAACCCTTGTCCTGAGGGCTGTGGGGGAGTGTCCTCCTCAAAAACATAATTTCTATCTGGAAATCCACTACGCTGACCTATGAGGGGGGGGGGCAGGAGACTCTCCCAGGAATGTATGCTCTATGACTGAAAGATGAAAAATTCACCTCATAAGTTCGCGCTGCCTCGTTGGTATGTTTAGATAATTCTCGTTATTATATTTTAATTATTTCAGTTTCATTAGGCCTACTTTTGATCTTTGTGTCTTTAATTAGCTTACAACCGTGGCAAAACATGTTTGTGCTATTAAATTGATGTATGAAAAGTGATTACACGTAAAACATAATATCATATCAGCATCTTTTGTTGTGTAAAGTTTTTGGACTTTTTTACTTTTTGGTCTATTGTCTTGAAAATCTGTTTCTTAGTAAGAATAGATTTCCAATTGGAAAATAGAAGAACCATCTGGCTTCGGTCGTTGACTTAATTCCGGCTCTGACACAGTCTTATTTTCTTTTTATGCAAAGAGGGGTTATTATTGTAAATTGTATATTGGCTATGGTTGAAGTTCATTTTAATTGCTACTCTTGTCCTGCAAGGATTTTAATATAATAAAATAATAATATTGCATTTCAAAAGTTTTAAGGCAATCACAATATTTTATACATTTAACATTAAAATAGACAGCAACAGGTGCCTGTGACCAAATTAACTGAATTAAGAAAAAAAAAAAATTGATTTGGCTTTGGAGTGTTGCTAGCCGATTTATAATTCTATACTTAGTAATCTATATAATGATATGCTATAATACCAACCTATCGTTGGTATGTTTTTTTTAGATTTACAATTTAAAAAATAAGTATAATTTTTTCATGTGTATAAATTGTGTCTGTTTATGACTTATCCGTGGCAAGAACAGGCAACTGTCGATTTTGCAGATGCAGGCTAGTCTGTTTGTAGCTCAGACAAGACCTTTTTCTTCTTTCTCTTTTTAAGAAGAAGGCTTCAAAATCGGTAGATTTCTGTCTGCTTGGTAGGCTTCAAAAACAATTAGTATTTGAGAACAATCCGTCCGCATGACAACCCTCTAACAGTTAGAGAAAGAATGAGAGCTTTTTTATGTATTCAGATATTGTAGTATACCATCATTCCAGATTAGTTTTTCAATTGTAGCCACCGTTCTTGCTCTTTGCTTCAAAATTTTTCAAAGTACAGCTTTGGACGATTATGCTGAGAGACTGATAGAAGACGTCCGATTGTTCTACAATGCACTTGGTTCGATTTAGCAGTAATTTTGGATATTGGGTTATCCAAGCTCCCATGGGTGCCCATAGGTCGAATTTTAGGGGGGGGGGCTTACCTGGTCTAATCGGCCCTTCCAATGTTGGATATCAACCCTGGCGTCGTGCTGGCGCATGCATTGAACGCTGCTGACGAGAGGTCCGGTCAACCGCTACCGTTGTGTCGTAAAGCCATCGTGGCCAGACTGGCGGCGGCGTTTCGCTGACTTTGAATTAATTTGATCCATTTCTTTATTGCGTCAACCGCAATTTTGGAGCTTTTCTTTTCTCGTGTGGTTAAGGATTTTAGTTTACCTGTTTAGGAATCAAGTGTGATTTCAAACTAAACAAACAAGTGCTCACACAAATAATTTGCATGAATTTCCTTGTGCTCCCAGGGGGATCGAACGCCGAACACCTTATGCTTGAACACCGCCGAAGGTAGGCCCGGTCAACTGCTGCCAAAGTGTGACGCCGCCGCTGCCTCGGCTGGCGGTGGTGCTCTGCTGACTTTGAATTAATTTGAGTCAATTCCTTATTGCGTCAACCGCAACGTTGGAGCTTTCCTTTTCTCGTGTGGTTAAGGATTTCGTTTTTCTTGCTTAGAAATCAAGTGCGGTTTTCAAAATTAAACAAATAAGTGCGCACACAAATAATTTGCATGAATTCCTTGGGCTCCCAGGGTGAGTTTTTATTCAGCACTAGTTCTTGTAGCACATCCATTGAATAGACAATTGTCTTTTGAACATACACCAGATTAAATTCCATGTAGGAGCTTGGGACTTAAGGACCTCTCTATTTCAAGACACCTTTATATAGCAAAAAATCAATATTTCTTGAGTCCTTGCCTTAGGAAGGTGTTTATAAATACTGAAGTTTTGATCTTGTGACATAGATGCGTTACTTGAAACGGTAGGTTCTGAAAATTTATCAAGTTCTTAACTGTTAAATTCTGAATTTAACATCGAGGACAATTAATGTGTTTCATCATTTGTCATAAAACCAGTGGAGGTGTAATTAGTAGCAACAGACTAGGAAGTGTCTATAGTACGGGGATCTATTTCAGACATCGACAGAAATGAATGGGAAGGAAACTGCAAATGCAGGTCTCCCTAATCACCATCTCAATAGTTATATCTATTATACCACCCGCAAAATTAATTTTTCTCTACTAAATCTGTCTAAATTTTCTCAATAAGTATTTCATTAGTTTGAATATTTCATCCATATGCAATGGTAACTATTTTGAATGCATAGAGAGTTAATAGTAGAGACCTAATTGTAATTGGAAATTTTTAGCTTGACTCTAATCATAGGCAGCGCAATAGCGCTGCCTAAGTAAAGAACGATGTTGGCACAATGTATTATTTATAATAATAATAATAATATATTGAAAACCCATCGTATACAGTAAATGTAAAATGACAAGAGTATACCTATTTTGAATGCATAGAGAGTTAATAGTAGAGACCTAATTGTAATTGGAAATTTTTAGCTTGACTCTAATCATAGGCAGCGCAATAGCGCTGCCTAAGTAAAGAACGATGTTGGCACAATGTATTATTTATAATAATAATAATAATATATTGAAAACCCATCGTATACAGTAAATGCACAATGACAAGAGTATACAGAATAATACGAAAAGAAAAAAAAAGAAAGAAAACATACTCAAAAATAACAACAAGAACAACAACTTCTTCAAAAATAACAGCAAAAAACAACAACTTCTAGAAGAAAAAAAAAAGAAAAAGAGAGACAAAAAAGAGAAAAAAATGGAATAATTAAGCAAGCAAACTTGCCCACTCGTGCTTTAAAATTAATGGTTTTATTTTTTGCCAGCTAATAAGTTTCTTAACAGCTAGATTTGGGTCGGCTAGGTTATAGCGCCGAATCAGAAAACTATTTTTTGTCCATGGTGGCAATTTTAGTAAGTACTAGGCAAAACGGAAAAAAAGAGCGGATTTTAGACTTTTCACGGTTTGCCAATAGTTTCCCGATAGGTGTCGCATATAATATATGTGGCAGAGCGGTAGCGTTGTGAACACTTGCCAGTAGTGGACGATTAACTCTCAGAGTGGATTTAACGATCAAAGCATAGGAGCTGGAAATTCGCCGTGTAAGATGTGAGAATAGCAGGGGGCGGGTATATTGTAATGAGGTACCTATTGGCACGTAATACTCAAAGGAGTTGCCGTAGAAACTTCGGAAAGGACTCATTCGATTGGAAACTGGAAGAGCTTGTGCCCTTTTTAATAGCCGAAAGTGATTGTAAGGGAACTAATACCCCTTCCACACCCACCATTTCCCCAAACACATCCAATCAAAATTTTGAGATAGCCATTTTGTTCAACGTAGTGGAAAGATCTGGATATTGTGTCTTTGAGGAGGACACTCCCTCCACAGCCCTCAGGGCAAGGGTTGTAAGTTATGCCCTGGGGGCATGTAAAGTTTTTTTTATAGAAAGTTTTGTCGTAGAAACTTCAAAAAGGGCTCATTCGATTAGAAATTCAAAGGACTAGTGCCTTTTTTAATAGTCTAAAGTGATTGGAGGGAAAGTAACCCAACTCTCACGCCCACCATTTCCCCAAACACATCCAATCAAAATTTTGAGATAGGCATTTTGTTCAACGTAGTTGAAAGTTCTGGAAATTAGGTCTTTGAGGATGACACCCCCCCCCCCCCACAACCCTCAAGGAAAAGGGTTGAAGGGTTGTAAGTTATGCCCTGGGGGCATATAAGGTTTTTATAGAAAGCATTGTCGTAAAAATTTCAAAAAGCTCATTCAATTAGAAATTGAAAGGGCTAGTGCCCTTTTTAATAGTCGAAAGTGATTGGACGGCAACTAACCCCTCTCTCATCCCCACCATTTCCCCAAACACATAAAGTCAAAATTTTGAGATAGCCATTTTGTTCAACGTAGTTGAAAATTCTGGAAATTAGGTCTTTTAGGATGACAACCCCCCCATCCCCCCACAGCCCTCAGGGTAAGGGTTTTAAATTATGCCCTGGAGGCATATAAGGTTTTTATAGAAAGGGTTGTTGTAGAAACTTCAAAAAGGGCTCATAGCCATTTTGTTGAACGCAAAAAGGGTCTGGAAATTATGTTTTTGAAGTTGAAGGGTCTGGAAATTATGTTTTTGAGTATGACACCTCCCCCCCCCCAGAGCCGTCAGGGCTAAAGTTGTAAGTTATACCCTGGGGGCATATAAGGTTTTTTATAGAAAGTGTTGTCGTAAAAACTTCAATTAGGGCTCATTTTATTGGAAACTGAGATGGCTATTGTCCATTTTAACAGTCGAAAGTAATCGGAGGGAGAATCACCCCACCCCCTATCCCCGCACCCGTCATTCCCCCAAACATTTCTGATCAACATTTTGATATGGCCATTTTTTTCAACGTAGTTGAAAGGTCTGGAAATTATGTCTGAGGATGACAACCCTCCCCGCATAGCTCTCAGGACAAGGGTCGTAAGTTATGCCCCTGGGGCATATAAGGTTTTTATAGAAAGTTTTGTCGTAGAAGCTTCAAAAAGTGCTCATTTGATTGGAAATTGAGAGGACTAGTGCCTTTTGTATTAGTCGATAGTGATCAAAGGGCAAATGCCCTCTCATCACTTCCAATTAAAATATTGAGATAGCTATTTTGTTCAACGTATTTGAAAAGTCTGGAAATTATGTCTTTGAGGATAACAAATCCCCCAGCCCTCAGGGCAAGGGTTGTAAGTTATGCCCTGGGGGCATATATGGTATTTATAGAAAGCATCGTCATATAAACTTCGGAGGGGGCTTATTGGATCGGTAATCAGACGCTCTAGTGCTCTTTTTAAGAGTCTATGTGATCGGAGGGCAGCTAACCTTCCCCGCCCCCACACATTCGCACGTCGTATTGTCCCGTCATGCATTTAATAGAAATTTTGAGATAGCCATTCTACTCAAAATAGTCTCAATATTATACAAGGCTTTTGGGGTTTAAACAAACCCCAGAGATTAGGGGTAAAGGTTGTAAGCTTTGTCTAGGGGTATTTAAGGTTTTTATAGAAGGGATGGTTGTTTAACTTTAGAAGAGGCTCAGTCTTTTCCCTGAAAAAGACTATGTCAATATAAAACGAACAGAAATTAATTAAAAAAACTTTTTCCACAAAATAAGTTTTTCAAAAAAAGTAAAGAACTCCATTAAATCAAAAATGAACAAAAATAGAATCAAATAATCTACCAAGCATACAACAACCACAAATCAGTATCAATAAATGAATGAAACCCAGGACAATCAGAAATTAAAGGAAATAACAGAGTCAAACTCAAAACAAGCAGAAATTAATATGAGTAGGGTTCTAAATCCCTATGCTTTCTAAAAGCCACAATATAATTTGTACTTTACTGAAAAAGTTCTTTTAAATGTTTTCATTTTTATAGCTTTAAGAAATCAAAATTAATTAATATTTTAAGGAATAAATATCAGCATATGTATATTAAACTTGCAATGCAGATTTTTTCAGTAAATTCATTTGAATTTTTTTCAGTATAGTCAAATTATATTCTGGCTTTTAGAAAGCATAGGGGTTTAGAACCCTACTCATATTGATTTTTGCTCGTTTTGAGTTTGACTCTGTTATTCATTTTAATTTCTTATTGTTTTGGGTTTCATTTATTTATTGATAGTGATTTGTGGTTGTTGTATGTTTGGTAGATTATTTGATTCCAATTTTGTTCATTTTTGGTTTAATGAAGTTCTTCATTTTTTTTTGAAAAACTTATTTTGTGGAAATTTTTCTTTTTAATTAATCTTGGAAAATAGGCTTCTGCCCCATCTTGAACAAAGGATCTTAAAATTGAAGTATCTCAGTCATGGTTAGATTCAATCACTGACATGTGTCGTGAAAAAGAAAAATCATATTTGAATAGACTTGGCTATAAGATTGTAGTCAGCCAATCCCAGATGTCTGCATCAGGTCCAAGATTAAGAACCTGCTGTCCTTGCTTAGGGAGGATACATTTTAGTCAAAACATTTGTCCAAGATCAAACACTTTCCAAGTACTGGGGTATTTTATCCTAAATCCTCTTTCATGTAGTAGATACGATCTGGCTGTTCCAGCCACTTTCACACATTATCTCTCCCACCACTCATAGTCGTCACACTGACCTCTGCAGTAGGTTCTACCTTCTCCCTAATGGCCCTCATAGATGACTTTTACAAAGTTGCCAACTGCAACCCAAATCAAAACTAAGTTCTCATTCGTTTTCACTATTTTACCCAAGAGAGCAGTCTGAGTTGCCATCAACAGTCACTGTCTGAACCTTTCCAGTTTAATTTTCACCCTCAGTCCTGTCTTCTTACCAAATCTCTTCACAGCCTGCTTCTTTGTTTTTATTGCTTTTGGTGCTTTAATTATTTGTTTTCCACCTTTTACCTTTCTTGTAGCAAAGGTAATTTCAATCTTGGCTGTCCCTGATGTATCATTAAGCACTTTTGTTCTGCCCTTCTTTCTTCCTTGATTCATTTTGTTTTCTTGGTGGTGCTGGGATGTGGCTGTACTTGTTCAGGTGTGACTGTCCTATTTCACAGTGGCTGCAAAATCACAGGGCTTAGTGAAAGCAATGGGTGAGAGGTGGCAGGTGGCAGTGCGTCATGGGCAAAAAACATTTGGTTGGTCTGTATTTAAGAGCACAGATCTTCATTACCAAAGTCATCTAGATTGAAAGGGGATATACCTTCCAAATTGGCGCCCTATTCTCCCCCCCCCTTTATGGGCGCCCATGCATGCTCCTTATCTTTACAATTATCTTGTATAATCAAGAGTTTACTGTATTAATAAAAAAAATGTAAATTTTTTTCGCTATTTAAAATTAAGCTTTCTTTTCTGGGGAACTTGACGAGTAAATGAAAATTTTTAGAATATGCTGCTTTTGTATTTTTAATTATGACATTTTTGGCTGCTCTTTCATGCATATGTCTTTCCTGAAATACTAGAATCAGTTTATGGGGATAATAATTTACACTTTATCCTAATGCTACACCAACTGAATATACAAATGAAGCTAAACCCCTCATTCTCTCCAATTAGTAGAACAAAAGTGTGTCTGTAGCTCTACAGCTGTCATGAACTCCCTACTGACTCAAACCCTTGGCGTTCTGGATCTGGATGGGTTAGCTGTTTATTTGAGGCTCTTGGCATTTCAGTAGCAGGTCTATAGTCACATTTGTTTCCCTTTTTTCCTTTGAAGTACCTTTCAGCTTAAAAGTATTTTTTTTTCTCTTTTTAGATGATGAGCCAGAACGAAAATTTCATGTGAAAATCAACCCAATCGTAGATGAAGTAAAGAATTCTCAAATCACTGCTAGTGTTGACGAGCTAAGGGCTACCGTTGAAAACATTTCTTTGCCATCAAGCATGTTCAATAATTCGGTATGTTCTATCATCCTTTTTGTTTCTTTTGCTATTGTCAACCTTTAGAATAAAAAGTAATGCCTATTTCTAAACTTAGTGATTTATTGATCGAATCTTACCCCTGGGTCTCCTTATATATATCTTAACTTATAGTATTTTGAAAGTATGCTACAGTGTATAGTCCTGTTCTACCTAGTCACACATATTTTTAGTGTTATTCAGGCAATTAAACTCTTATTTATCACGTCTGGACCTACCCTTGGATATTTTACTGCTTTTTAAATTAGGCCCCATTCAAACACATATTTGTTTTCATAAGCTTTATCTGGTGTGCATATTTTGTTTGTGGCGTCCTGGAATTCACCTTTTGGTGCTTTGAAAACAGCTCTGAGGTTTTTCTTTTCATTACAGGATTAAGTTCATAGTGGTGGATGCGTATTTGTTTTTGAACCTATAAAGTCTCTGAAAGATTTTCTTTGAGATGTTTTGAAAAGGCCGTAGAATTTTTCACAAATTGAACATCGGGCTCCAAATTTGAAAGAAAAACGGTTGTTAGTGTCAGTTTAAAGTATCTGTAAAATAATTGGCGCTTGAAAATTTCCTTTGTATTAAGTTCTTAACAGGACTTCAAGGGAACATTCTCTCTCTTGATATTTTGTTTAATATTCTCTCGCTGTGAAGTCGGTTTCTACTGGAAGAGTCAATACTGATGGAAAGAAAAGCCCAATTGATGTTAATTATTTAAAATGAATCGATGCTCAAAGGGAGAAATTATTGAGAAAGCCAAGAACAAGATATGTGCCTTGATTTACTTTCATCTATTTATGCCGTCTAAATAACTGACTTTTTTGCCTTTCTTCCCGAACGATATACTGCTCAATCGCTTTGCGTCAACAAGTTTAATGAAAATAATGGATGTACTCTTCTTTTCGGTTCAAATTTTATTGCTCGTTGACTGTTCAAAATTGAAATGCGTTTTATACATTTTTAAGGTTTTGGAGTTGGAAGCTCCATATCTGGTATAGCCCTACTTAATCTAGTGGTGACGAAAGAAAAACTAGCCGAATAATTCCTTTCTGATTTGTCATGCTTCAACACAGACAGTGGAAAATCTTTAACCGTCTAATCTGCGAATTCTAAGCTTGAGTTAATTCTCAGTTTTTATCCATGACACTCCAGTCCCTTAGTGAAAGGTTCGATTGCTGTTTTCTCCAAGTAAATGAAATCACCTCCTTCGGACGGACTTTCTCGTGTTTTAGCCCCCCCCCCCCATTGTCCAACCGAAAAAATAGACCGAAAGGCATACGGCTCGGTTCAATTATCTTAAGGTTGACTCACCCAGAACTGAGTGCTTAAGAAGGGCTTCGTTCGACGGTGCACTTGAATTCCGAATCATCTTCCCGGGGACGTTTTTCTAAAAAGTTTCTCTGTCGACTCCTTCAAAAGAAGATTCAACAGACAAACTCCTAACGGAGTGAGGTAAAAGCCAAAGTGGCAGTCTTGACAGTCTAAAGACTTGAGAGTCTTCCTCAAAATATACTCTTCTTGTTTCTTGAGTAGTTTATCGGTAGGCTATTGATTCGAAGTGGGAAGGGAAGGAATATATGTATAGTCTTTGTAGTTACTTTTAACCCTTGTACAATTTCAATTTCTGTAATCTTGTGTAGGGAGTTATAGATTACACTCTGATCGCTTAGACCCTGGAAACGGTGTTAGAACTAGTGATTTATAATCTAAAAACTTCTATGAAATTTCTACGCCCATTAGTTCTATATGAGGCCCAAAATAAAAGAAAGACGGGAAAACATTGCTCATTACTAATTCTGCGGCACAAGTTTTGCAAAACCAATGATCGCCTTTATTATGGTGCAAGAGCAAAACTTTGGTCTTGGCATTTTTTTTTCTTCAGTCCGGCGATTTCACCTTATTCCTAGAAAGTGGTAATGGTTTAACTTCCGGGGTTTTCACGTGAGGTATTGACCTCAGGCCGGATTTATAAATATGATATTACATTATGGAAAGCTGCTGTAATTTTTACCTGGGGTCAAAAAGGAAGGTTTTTGCTGATAACTGAACCAGAGTGTTCAGTGTGTAAGTTGAAGTGGAGTTTTATAGTCTGAGTGAGAGAGGGACTCTGAAGTTGAGCACCTAAGCTTCCTTTTCGTTGTGCAATGTTTCTGCTCTCGGCTGTAAAACTCTGGTCTAGCAGGTAAGTAGACGGGCATCAGTTTCAAATTGAAGTTGGACTAAAAAAAAGTGCGACGTTTACCTGGCCCAATCGCCAAAGAAAATGGAGCTTTCTATTCGCTCTTTTCTACATCATATTAGAAAGTTGGCCGGTAGCTAGAAAATTACTTGTAAACGAAGACAGATTGATTATTTTTCGCTAACGCTATTCAATAGTCCTTGATGGGCTGATCAAAGTTTATGAGATCCGTTTTTTCATACACAGCTTATTTCATGCGATACACCATTCAAAAATTTCGAGGAGTTGGCAACTTTAGTGTTTGCGGTACACATCAAAGAGGAAAAAATTTGGTCAATTTTTGAAGACAAAGGAGGGACAAAGTTCGGTTTCATTTCTGCTATATAATCCATCTTATCTTGTGCAAGCACTGTCTGTTCTTTCATGGAATATAAATGGTGTACTTTCAGTTAAATTTCTGGTAATAAAAGACTTACTTTCGAATTGTGGTATATTATGTTTAAAAAAACAGTTTTTGACAAGTCAATACTTTGACATGCTTAAAATGCATACTAATTTTGTTCCTTACTGGATGGTCTGCCTCCAGAGGTCGCCCGCCGGGCAGCATTGCCATTCATGGGTGTTTTTCTATTTGTGTAGAAGAGTTTGTTATTGTAAACGTTTATCTTTCGGCAGATTACCGTGGTAACCAATCGGATTTCATGTTTATTTTTGCTTGTGAGAAATTAGGGTCTTGCCTTTCTAAAATCTCCCAGTTAGGTAAGTGTTGCATTATTATAGGAGATTTTTACTGTAATATAACATGACACTTTGTCAGTAAGTGCATCTATATTGTCTGGTATTTTGATGGTTGGCTTAGGATCCTGCCGAAAGACCTTGACCACACTTACATACACCGATCAAGTCATGTATCTAATTTTGACCACAGGGACTGGAAAAATATTAGTTATGGAATCAGTTTTACAAAAAATCCATAGTTCATTCCAGCAACTTATGCTGCAGACACCCACAAGTTGATGTAGGTGAAATACGTGTGTTGCTTAAAGTCATGGCAGAGATTTTATATTTCCTGCGATAAGCAGAAAAAGTCACTGTACCTCTCAAGCGTATCCGCCGTGGTGTCATAAAGCATTGGTCTAATAACCAGAGTCCCATTGAAGCTTGGGAAAATTCCAAATTTTGTTATCATATATGGCCACAATGTGACCATCTTCGTCCTGGCTGGATTTCCAATATCCATCTTTCTACGAAAAGAATGTTTGCAAAAGTATTTTCTCCCAATATGAGCAAATTAGTTAAAAATACTTCTTAGCAAGCTTCCCAATCCAAACTTCCTTCTGGAGAAATGACCCAAAAGAGCCTCCCACTGCCTGCCTATCTACCTAAGATATTCTAGATTTAGAAGGCAAATCTCATTTCCTGCCGAGTTCTGCGCCAGACACTGCGAAATTATCTATTTGTCCCCCTGACAACTTCTTTGTCTCAATTGATTCTGTAGTGCGCGCAATTCTACGCATAAAACATAAGAAGATAATTTCATAAGCCACATTGGCCTGCCTTGACAAGAAGGAAAAAAGCAAGAATGGGGTTTTATAAGGCTACGGGGTTTTATAAGGATGCAACGAATCGGATATATCGAGAAGACAACTGCTTCCCTTCTTTAGCAATAGATATAGATATAGAGATATATTTCTCACAAAAGCCCCATGGGCCATGGATAATACAAATGCAACAAAACGTATAAAACATAATAATAAGTTCAAACACTTTTGAAAATAACACTAATATAGAAAACCCTCCCTATGTCTCATCCCCACACTCACAAAATTTCCCGAATTTATTGTATCCACTTTGCAACTATTTCCTATTTTATTTCTAAACACCTTCTATCCATGACATCCCTCCCAAAAATTTCCCTTCTAAGTACCTTCAGTTCTTCACAATAACACATAAAATGTTCTAAATCTTCAGGCTCCCCGTACATCGGACAAGAGAAGGGACCACTCCGTGTCGTAACCCTCCCTAAATACTTTCTTCTCCCCCCAAGCGGCATAAAATTCCCTCTTACTGATAGGACCCATTTTAAAGTATCATTTGTGAGCCCAAATTTTATATATATTTCTTCTCCCCAGGCTTTTTTAATGTTTCTATATATTCCAAGGGATTGTGACTTAACCTTGTCTTCTTGCCAAACCTGGATCTCTTGATCTTGTAGCACTTTTTCCACAGCTTTTGCAATCAATCCTGTTTCCACCCCTAGTCCAATGCCATCATTCCACCAGCCTGATAGCCCACATTTGTCTAGTATACTCTTAATTTGCGCAGGCCAAGAATATTTTCTTTTGTCCAATAACATTTCATTGAAAGCATTTTTTTGTTAACCGATAATCTGGCATAGCAATAATTTGTTCCCAATAACCTACCAGGCGTACTAACCGTTTATTTCTTAAGCTAAAAAGACCCAGGTCATCCTTTATAACAATGCTAATAAACTTTTATCTAACCCTATTAATCTTTTAAAATAATGTAGCTGTACCCTCTCCATTTCCACCCCCCTTTGGTGTCCCCATATCTCTGCCCCATAATGTATAGCAGGTTCTAATCTACTCTCAAAACTACGCTTTTGTAGCTTGATATCCTTCGCTCCTATATCCTTAATACAACTCTTTAAAAATATGCCAGTTAAACTTTTGCCTTTACTTGACATTAGAGCTATGTTTCTTGTCCACTTACCATTTGAAACAAGTCTACAGCCTAGGTAAGCATACTCTTTCACTACTTTTATAACTCCCTTCTCGTAACTAAAATTTTCTTCAGATGTCTTCGCTCTCCTTGCAAAACCATTACTGCTGACTTCTCTAGATTTAAAACTAGTCTCTTGTCCTTAAAATACTTTTCTACACTCTCTAATGCATACTGCAGATTCTCTCTACTATTTGCCAATAAAGCTATATCATCGGTGTACAAAAGTGCAGACACTTTCTTATCAAATAATTGCAATTCACTTACTTTCCTTTCCCTTAAATAGCTTTCAATATCATTAATATACAATAAAAATAGCTTCAGAGACAATGTACAACCTTGTTTTACCCCTAACCTGCTAAATATTTCCCTCGATGTTCCCTTACCAACCCGCACAACAAACTTTACCGTCAAATACATTTGTAATAAAATTCGCACAAACTGACGCGGTAATCCTAAATTAATCAAACAATGCATAGGAATATCCCTATTTACACTATCGAAAGCACCTTTTATTTCCAAAAAGGCCACACACAACTTATCCTCTTTTTTCCTGGTATATTTCCTAATTAGACTGGTTAAAATAAAAATTTGATTTTCGCGAAATCGTGCTTGTATTTTGATAACTTCCTGTGATTTTCTAGCCACTTATCTAATCTATTCCCTAACACTTTCGCGAAAAGCTTGCTTACACCATTGCCCAAACTGATCATGCGGTAATTCCTGAGATCCCTGCTATCCCCTTTTTTATATAATGGTGTGGTGACAGATGCTCTGGCCATTGGGGTTGTTGATAATAGACGAAAATGTTAAAGCGATGATTTGAATGACCACACTTTTGCCCATCCGCATACTTGCATTGGGATCCTGTCTAAACCAGGAGCTGATTTACCCTTCATTTTTTTCATGGTCTTAACTATTTCATTCTCGGTGACAGCTTGTAACAATTCGTAGTCCTCTTCCTTCATCGGTGTCTCTATAATTTCTTTCTTCAAACATGTCCCCGCACATTAAATTTCCATCGGATGTGTAGCTCCTGATTTCTTCTAATTCTTTATTTTCTAAGTAGTCCGGCCATCTTGTTGCTTAGATTGCACCCTTTTCTTCATTTGTATTCCCAGTTGATTCTTTAACAAGCTTCCAAAACTCTTTTTATTCATTCTTTCTAAAGAGTAACCTTAGTCTTTCAGCTTTTTCAATCTCAAACTTACTTTTTTTACCTCTATAAGATTCTTATATTCCTTTCTCTCCCTCTTGTAATTCTGATACAGTTGTTGAAAATCATCTCCTTCTTCATTTAGTTTCAATACCTTCAGTGCCTCCCGAAGTTCCTCCCTTTTATTCCTACACTCCTCATCATAGAATGTCCTAATAGCCTGGTTCCCTCTATTTTGCATATTTTCTCTCCCGCGCCGTAAACTACCCTACCCAAAAGCTCTAGCGCTGAATCAACATTCCCTTCTTGGGCTAATTCTAGACTTCTATCCAGTAACTCTTGATTACTTAATTCCGTCATTAATTCTTCAAAGTTATTCTTATCGTTTTCGTCCACTCTTAGTCTTTTATGAAGTCCACCCCCTGGATGAGACCTACTTTTACTACTATGCTCCTTAATTGTTGAGGCTGCTTCCACGACCTCTAAAGTTGCACTAATAGGAAAGTGATCGGAACATACGACCATTAATCTACCGCCAAAATCTACCGCCCTTTCACTCAAAGACAGACTAGTTAAAATATAGTCAATTATGCTTGAGGAATGCCCCGACAAATAAGTAAACTCTCCTAAAATTGACCATGTA